>PVKA01024935.1:0-33592 GCA_004027165.1 Ctenomys sociabilis
TTTTTTTGTATTTTGCGGAAGGTTCTACGGGGTCTTCAGGGTCTTACTACTAGGTTGGACTTGTAGTGAGCTGTGAGTTTAGAGCCTCTGAAAATCTGGGATTACAGGTGTGTGTCACCACATTTAGTCTCAATTGACATCTCAGTTGGCCCCAGGAGAAATTCCTGCCCTGCATGCCTGGGGCTCGAACTCTAGGCCCCTGTACCTGCTTGCAGATGCTTTAATGCGGTGAGCTTTAATCCGCTGGCCAGTCCTGCAACCATTCTTAAAACCAATTTTAGAGATATATGAATGCCACAAAAAGAAGGTTAACAACTTGTTGACATGGTCATGAAGATACTAATTAACAGAGCTTTTATTTTGATACAAGGCCAATATGACTTCAAAGACTATAACATTAACCATTATTCTCTGCTGTGAGTGAATGGCAAAGGTAGGATTGACCCACCTCAGTCATATGCTAGAGTCTTGGCTTTATCTAGTATTATATATTCCCTCTACATTAAAGATCGATTATCCCTACTCAAAAAGTCAAAATCCAAAATGTGAAGCTTTTGAGTTAAGACATGATGCATCAAGTGGAAAATGTCATATCATAAATAGTTGTTTCATGTAAAAATATTAAAATATTATATAAAATTATCTTCATGTTGTATAAAAGGTATATATGAAGGGTAAATTAGTTTCATGTTGAGATTTCAATCTCAAATTGAAGAGAGTCAATTATGTATATATAAATACTCTCAAGTATGAAAACATCCACAGTCATGAACATTTTGATCCCAAGAATTTCAGAATAGACATACTCAAATTGCAAGAAAAAATATTTTCTAAAATTATGGCAACATCTTCAAATATTAACATTAAACTTCAAGGGTCCTATTTTCTCCTGAACACTGGAATACGATTTGGATGCATAAGAAACTAATCCTACCTGGCAAGTGGAAGGTCCCAAGTTGGATCTCTGGTACCAAACATAAATAAATAAATAAATAAATAAATAAATAAATAAATAAATAAATAAGCAAACAAACAGATCTTGCTTACTAAGTTGAATAAATGAGATATCTTTGAATGTATGTATGTAAGTCAGCTCTTCTCACTTAAATTCAGCTTGATACATGTATACCTTTTGTGCTGCCAGAGAGTCATTGGCTTAAGAGCTTTATTCAAAATCTTATGGAACTACTTATTGCTTGAGAAAAATCAGTAGGCCAGGGTTCTTGCAACACTTTCACAAAACACTGGTTGTCATGATCTCATCTAAATCTTTCTTAAATATATTTTCTTTACTCTTAGGAACTTAGGCAACATACTTTTCCATTGTGATGTATAATTACGGTAGCTATTTCAATGACAGATACATTTTAATATGAAGGATCAGGAGATGGAGGAGAGTACACTGGATCTGTGTTTTCTTGAGGTACTGGGGATTGAACTCAGGAGCATGAGCTTGCACTTATTCTCCTGAGCTATCTCATCATCCCTGTGTTTTGTATTTTAATATAAAATGCTTTCTTCTGCACGTTCATGATTATTTACTCTGAGCTCTCAGGAAAAGAGAAAATTTTGTAAATCTAAAACATTAATATACATAAACTATATTTTGAGAAATAACTAGATCAAAACTCCTTTACTGGACTGATTTGGAAAATGGAGGCACACTCAAATGATTTGACATTTGCATTTTAAAAATGGTATTATTAACTCACCATTAGAAAGAATATGTTCAAATCCAGTTTTCTGTATAGTGCATTAATGAAATAAAAATTTATTTATAATAGTATAACCTATGAGACTTACTTGAAACCATACAAAATAAAAATATTCAGTACATAAAATGAATGACTAAAGAAAAATGAATTAAAAACAAGTTTTTGAAATGCAAGCATTCAGGCTGACATTTCACTGAACTACAAAAAATTACATTAACTTTTAAAACATTTAAGCCATAATTTCTTAAATCAATAATGGTCAACCATGACTAACTGGGCCTTTAAAGCAGCCGATGTAGTAACAGAAAAACGTGTAAAGACAAATACTTTTTCTCAGTTTTTAAATTGAAGATAAAATTTAAGAATCTAAAACAAGATAACAGCATAGCACCATGTTGTATTTGTAATGACACTGGGTGAGTTATATTAAGAGGATGAAATCCTAAAACCACTTATTTTCCTCTGAGATCTTGTAGAAATTATTTACATCTTAGAGTTCATTTCTTTAACTGTAAAGTAAGATAATAGTGATTTGCACTTGCAGGAAAAACTTTTCTATTACTAAGTACAAGTACAAGCACTCCAAGTCACAATCCTATGAATTTTATGTTTTAACATGTATTTATAAATAAAACTGAAAAGCTGACAGAAGAAACCACCTCGGAATGTCAAAATCCACCAAAGAATAAGTATAACACTATTTTTGCTTCATATATTGCAAATGTAGAGCTGAATAAGCCAATGACCTAAAAATGTCACTGACTGAAATAAGGAAAAAACAAACAGACAAGAAAATCTCTACTTTCTTTGGACAAAGAATGATAAAAACAGCAAGACAAAAGTTTCTTAGGTAGTAATGGTCTTGTGACCTAACAACATGGAACAAACTGACCTGAATATTACTCATGATAGCAGAGGCTAGTGGCAAACAATAATGTATGTTTTCACCAGAGAATAACAAAACACTTCAGTCTCTCCAGTAGATGGTATAAGAAAGGTTAAGTAGAGATGTAGGACTTTCAACCCCAGTAAGCAGTAATAAGAACTCATTGACTGCATTGTCTCCCTCCTTTCCTCTCCAGAGGTACAAAGGGAAATGAAGCTAAGTGAAACAACCTACAAAGATCCATATTCTCTCAGCATAAAATTATACCAACAAGTGAATCTTGAATAAAAAACTTTATCAACCAATAGATGACAATACTAAGATGACAGACATGTTACTGGAAAAATAAAACGATATAAAAACAGACACTCTGTGCTTCAATGAGAAGTACAATGAAAAAAACCTTAAAATTAATGAAAAATATAGGGGCTATGTAGCCCATTGGTAAAGTGTGCTTTTAGCACACACAAGGCTCTGGATTTTTAACCAAGGACCACAAAAACAAAACCAGAGCAAAACAAAAAATAATGAAAACTATAGTCATACATAGAACTATGCATTATACAGAATTAAATGAAAAAACATTAATATTGGAAAATATAATAAATGAAATAAAATTTTAAAAATTCAATGAATATGTCTATAAGTTGAGCCAAGGACACAGAGTAAGAATCAATAAATCAGATTATAGCAAGAACATCCCCAATCATATCAATGGTAAGACAATAGAAGAGAAAATAGAAAAAATATAGAGCCTCCAAGACCTGTGGAACTACAACAAAATATCTAACATTCAAGTGTGAATAATTTGACTTGCTGAGAATTCACAGAAGAAAACTATATTCATCATGCCTAAACATTGAGAAATTGAATGAAAAATTTCCTAAACTAGGTAAAAATATTAATATAGACTTTCAAAATGCTAGAAATTCCCAAATATGATAAATCCAAATAATACATTGTTGATAGAAGAAAAAAGGTAACAATCTTTTTCTAGAATAAAATATAGGGCAGAGGCGGTGGCGGCGGCGGCAACCGAGCACCGCGGCGGGAGGAGGCAGCGGCGGCGGAGGCAGAGGCCGAGAACTAGGACCTGCACGAGGACGCGGAGGAGGCTGGTGCAGCTGGGCGGGAGGCAGAGGAGGTGGGGGACCAGGCTGCTGCGGGAACAGGCGACACCAAGGAGATGGCCCGCGCCATCCGCCGCCATTGCCGGCCCTGAGCGCGCGGACCCGAACGCCAGGCAGATCGGGAGCAGTGCCGAGAAAAATTTCTTTACTCGATGACATTTCAACTCAATGTCGTTGATCGTTTGGGGCAAATAACGAAGGGCAAGGATGGGAAAAGAAAGTATTCGACTTTCAGCCTGTTTGACAAGTATAAAGGAAGATCAGTAGACACACCCAGATCCTCAGTTACTCCTAGACATGGCTTACAGAGTATCGAGAAGGTTGCCACAGCCTGGAGCATTCCACCACCTGAAAAACCTGCCAAGCTTGAAGTCTGAGAACAAAGGAAACGACCCCAACCTCATGATAGTACCCAAGGACGGGACGGGATGGGCAAACAAGATGGACCAGCAAGACCCAAGGAGTTCCAGTGCAGCGGGCTGTCAGCTGCCGAGTCGCTGCCACAGCCGGGTTTGCAAAAATCTGTCTCCAATTTGCGGAAGCCGACTCAGTCAGTCAGCCAGGAGAACACAAATTCAGTGCCAGGTGGACCAAAATCATGGGCACAGCTGAATGTAAAGCCAGCAGGACACGAAGGTGGTTTAAAGGGATGAAGCCGACCGTTATCCTTCTTTCCTGAGGAGTTTCCGACGCTGAATGCAGCTGCGGGGCAGGACAGGGCTGGCAAACAAAGGGGCGTCTTAGATCTGCCGTATGGGCCAGGACCAAGCCTCCGCGCACAGAATGCGACGAGCTGGAGGGAGGGCGGCGGGCGGAACATCATGGCTGCGGTGGCTCTGAGTGCATCCCCACCTAAGCTGGGCAGCAGGAGTGCAGACGTGGGAGATGGAGCCCCCTTGTCAACCATTGCCAGTGATGCCAAGCACCCCTCACTCCGCCCAGACCAGCCCAGCCCATCCGCAAAGGGCTTCACAGTTCGTGGGCAACTTGTACCACCCACCCGCCTACCATGACATGCTGCCCGCCTTTATGTGTTCACCACAGTCATCTGAAAACCAGGGCCCTGTTGAATGGGGTCCTTTCCCTCTCCCTCAGCTACATCTGGAGCCCAGAGTTCCTTTCAGACAGTTCCAGATGAATGAGCAAGATGGCAAGGAAAGCAGGCCAGGGCTTCCACGCCTGGTCCGGTCCCTTCGGCAGCTGGTAGAGCAGGCCCCAAGGCCCACGATCATCAATGTTGAGAACCTGAAGGGCCTGGACACCTTGGATATGGATGCTGGCAATGGCTGGGCAGGCCTCCGTGAAGAAGTGGACTATTCTGAGAAGCTCGAGTTCAGTGATGATGATGAGGAGGAGGAGGTTGTGAAGGACAGCCGGCCCAAGTGCTGGGACCTGAGGAAGCAGCAGCAGTTGTCCATGAGCTCTGCAGATAGCACAGATGCCAAAGGAACTCAAGAGGAAGGGAAGGATTGGAGTGAAGCCTCAAGCCTGTCCCATGTCGCCTGGAAAGTGCCGGAGCCTCAGCCACAAGCCAGGAAGCTGCACAGCTGGGCATCGAGCCCAGTGTACAAGAGGCCCTCCACGGGCAGCATGCTCCGGCAGCAGTCCGCCAAGGACAAGGAGGACAAGCCACCCCAGTGGCAGAAGTTCATCCAGTCCGAGATGTCGGAGGCTGTGGAGCGGGCCCGCAAGTGGCGGGAGGAGAAGCAGCACCGGGTCCGTGAGGGGAGGCTGGCCGCCTGTGCCGGCAAACTGAAACTGCTGGACCAAAAATGCAAGCAGGACCAGAAGGCCAGCGAGGCCCAGAGGCAGGAGGAGAAAGAAGCGCCCCATCTCCGGTGCCCATGCCCGTGTCAGAGAAGGTCGCCCCACAGGAGAATGGGCCCGCTATCTGCAAAGGCTCCCCAGAGTTCCCTGTGCAGGACACCCCCACCCCATTCCAAGAAGGGGTGCAGTCCAACTTCCCTGCAGTGGCTCAGAGCAGCGGCAGTGAGGAAGAGGCCAGGTAGGTTGGGTCCCCTGCCTCCTTCAGCAAGTACCAGAAGTCACTTCCTCCTCAGTTACAGCGCCAGCAGCAGCAGCAGGAGCAGCTGTACAAGGTGCAGCACTAGCAGCCAGTCTACCTTCCACCCTCCCTCCTGCAGCACCCCTTTTACCTGCACCACCCCCAGATGCTGGGCTTTGACCCCCACTGGATGATGATGCCGTCCTACATGGATCTCCGCATCCCACCCACCTGGACCCCTGTGGACTTCTACCCTTCCCCCTCTACCATTCAGGACTGATGCAGCCCTTGATGCCCCAGAACTCCCTCAGTGGGGCTGGTTGTTGGTCTGAAGATCAGAACTGTGTGCAGCCAGTGCAAGAAAGAAAAGTGACCGCCATTGATCCAGTGCCAGTGTGGAGCCCGGAGGGCTACATGGCGCTACAGAGCAAGGGCTACACGCTGCCCCACACCAACTCAAGCGACCCCTTGGCAGTGGACATGCAAATGAGGAATGAAAGCTCTTACTGCACCTCCCCCGGAAGGGCAGGGACCGTAAGTGCCCAGTGCGATCTCTTTGAGGAAAGAGGGGAGGAGTACTTGAGTGCTTTTGACAAGAAAGCCCCGACAGACTTTGACAGCTGTATTTCTTCTCAAAGAATAGGCCAGGAGCTTTTGTTTGTACCCCAAGAAAATGTTCAGGAGGTGGGTGCTCTTGGGGGTCACACCCAAAACCTCAGGTGTCCCCCTTTGGAGCCTGACTTTATTCCCACTGAGAAAAAACCAGAGTATGGCAGTTGGGACATAGGCCGCCAGGAAAGGCCACTGACACAGCCAACAGTGTCGAGCTGGAGGCGACCCGAGAGGAGGCGGCCTTCCACCTCTCCTGGGAGAAGGAAGGGACCCCTGAGAAGCCACTGAACCCAGAGCCAGAGTGGGTGCCCAAACCCAGGAGCTCCAATAGCCAGCAGCAGGAGCTGCCAGGCAGGACCTGGAGGTCGGGGCCTGTCAAGAAGGGTCCTCAAAGCCCTCAAGGTGGAGGAGAAGGAGAAGGAATTGGAAAAGGTGAAGCAGGCGCCTGGGGAGGACGGCGCATGGCTGACCACAGAGACGGTACCGGCTTGCAAAGAGGTAAAGAGGACGAGGATGAGGAGAACAACCCAGCTCTGGCCAATGCTTCTCCTTCTGCCCCAGAGGACAAGGCCTCGGTCCAGGCCAGCTTTGGCCATGAGGCCAAGTTTCATGAGGATGAGAAGCCAGACAAGGACTGGGAAAGTAGACCATCACGTGAGTATGGTGATATCTCCCCAACCAAGAGAAACAACTGAATCTTCACTGATGAGGAGCAGGCCTTTGGGGGTCGGGGACAGCCCCACAGCCAAGGCTGGGGCTACCGGGAATTCACCTTCCGAGGTTGGCCCACCAATGGGAATGGGAGCAGCCTGTGTGGCAGCAGCAGTGGGGTCCTTGGGCCACGTGGCATCTACAGCAGCAGCAGCCAGCGGAGCTGCCTGGGCCGGGGCTTGCATGACTTCCCGCAGCCCGAGGACTGTCCCCGGACCAAGCATCAGTGGAGAATTGCCAGTGAGACTCACAGCTAGGGTTTGGAGTATGACGAGCTCCCTAAGTGGCGCCAGCAGAGGTGCAGAGAGCGGGGCTGAGGGCTCACTCCTGGAGAGGGATGAGGGCGTCCTGAAGAAAGACTGTCGCTCCAGCAAGATCTACTCAGAGGAGCAAGGTGGCCTGGATGCCAAGAGCCGCAGCCCGTGGGCCTTGGGGCGTGCGCTCCCACCCCAGCTGAGCAACTGTGGCTATGGGCGCAGGACCTTCATGGCTAAGGAGCAGGCCCACTGGCAGAGCAGGAGCGCCGGCGGCTCCTGGCAGAAGTATGGCCCATCCCGGAGAGCCGCCAACCGAGACTACATCCCGGACTCCTATCGGCATGCAGTTTCGTTCAGTGGTAGGGCCTTTGAGGACAGCCGCCTGGAGGAGAAGAGGGCCTTCTTCCAGGATGACCATGCAGCAGACCCTGATGGCGCAGAGAACCGGCCCTTCCGGAGGAGGTGCTCCCCATGCCAGGACAAGCCCCCTCGCTTCCGGCGCCTGCAGCAGGAGAGCAAGTTCTTGGGGCTATGGGGTCCTGAGGATGAGCCCCCCCCTTGCTGTCTGTTCAGTAGCTGGGCAGGTCCAAGTTCTGTCCTGGGGACAAGGGGAGCACTAGGGGCCACCGGTCCCCTGAGCTTTCCTACCAGAACTCCTCCGATCATGCCAACGAAGAATGGGAGAGAGCCTCTGAGAGCAGCGACTTCATCCAGCGCCAGGAGCAGCGAGAGGCCCCCGGGGCCAAGCCCCACGCACAGGGGGATGGGGCCTGTCCACAGCCAGTGCAGAGGAAAAGAAGGAGCTGGCCAAGATGAGCTTCTCCAGCCAGAGTCCCGTGGTGGACAGGCAGAGCCGCAAGCTGGAGCCAGGAGGGTTTGGGGAGAAGCCGGTTAGGCCAGGGGGTGGTGAGACGTCCCCCCGTTATGACAGCCAGCAGAGTGGGACACCCTTGCAAGCCAAAAGGTCATCGGACGAGTCCCTCGCTGGAGGTCTTGGCGGATGCAACAGTGGTGACAGCCCCTCGCCCTATGCCTTGGAGCGGGCAGCCCATGCCACCCCCGCCAGTCCTGAGGCCACTGGTAAAAAGACAGAGTCTGTGCTGGCTGCTCAGAGGGCCAGTGAGCAGGAGGAGGCCCAGAAGCAGTTCGACCTGGGTTATGGAAATGCCCTAATTGACAACTGTGGGTCCAGCTCTGGGGAGGAGTGCGAGGTGGGCTCCATGGTGGATTTCATCCAAGTCCTGACTAAGAAACAGCGCCGCCTGCTGGAGGAGAGAAGCGGAGAAAGAATGAGCAGGCCGCACAGGTGCCAGTCAAAGGTCGAGGCCTTTCTTCCCGTATTCCTCCTCGATTTGCTAAAAAGCAGAGCAATCTGTTCTGGAGCAAGGTGACGTGGCCTTGCCTGGCAGCAGCCTGGGCACCGAGATCTGGGAGAGCAGCGGCCAGGTCCTCCCTGTGCAGGTCGCAGCCAGAAACTCCTGGAGGAAAGCTGTCACTGCCTTCAGTGGCATCGAACACAGCTCCACCGAGCAGGGTTTTAAGAGCAGTCAGGGTGATAGCGGCGTCGACCTGAGTGCCAAGTCTTGGGAGTCCTCTGCGACCTCCTCGCAGCGCAGCTCCTCATTCAGTACTCTGAAGCCAGAGGAGATGAGTGGGCCTGGCAGAACCCAAGGCCGACAGCCACAAGGAGCAGGCCCAGAAGCAGGCAGAGCAAAAGGACATGGCACAAAGCTCGGGACAGAGCAAGGAGCACAGACCAGGACCCATGGGCAATGAGCGTTCTCTGAAAAACAGGAAGGGCTTGGAGGGGGCTGAGCAGCTGCAAGGGGCCATCGTCCCGCCTGTCAATGGAGTGGAGATTCATGTGGACTCTGTGCTTCCAGTACCGCCCATTGAATTTGGAGATAACCCAAAAGACTCTAATTTCAGTCTGCCACCTGGACCTTCAGGGAATCCAGTCGTGAAACTTCAGGACGCTCTGGCCAGTAATGCAGGGTTAACAGAGAGCATTCCCATTCTCTAGCAGGATCATCACATCCAGAGGACCATCGGTCTGTCCCCTATGTCCTTCCCCACAGCTGACTTCACACTGAAGATGGAGTTTGCATGCAAGGCTTGGGAAAACTCACCCAGCTTGCCAGAGCAGAGCTCCCCACGGGGTGCAGGCTCAGGCCTTCAGCCTCCAGCCTCAGTGGGTGCCTCCAACAGAGTGAACTACAGCTCCTTCAGCAGAGTGTCCATGGCACCCATGCCTGCGGCCTCTGTAGCGCCTTCTGCTTCAATGCCAGGCAGCCACCTTCCCCCTTTGTACCTAGATGACCATGTGTTTGCAAGTCAGCCCTGGCTGGTTCCTCAGACCATACCTCAGCAACAAAGCTAATAGCAGGCTGCCGCTGCCCAGCAGATCCCGATCTCCCTTCACACGTCTCTGCAGGCCCAGGCTCAGCTTGAGCTGAGGGGCGGGCTGCCTGTTTTCCAGTCCCAGGAGATCTTTAGCTCCTTGCAGCTCTTCAGACCTCAGGTGTATATGCACCCCAGCCTGTCTTTGCCTAGCACCATGATCCTGTCTGGAGGTACAGCCTGGAAGCCTCCATATTCAGCATTCCCAGGCATGCAACCCATGGAGATGGTGAAGCCCCAGTCTGGCTCTCCCTTCCAGCCCATGAGTGGAAACCAGGCCTTGGTCTATGAGGGCCAGCTTGGCCAGGCTGCTGGGCTGGACTCCCAGCTGCTGCAGCTGACCATGCCACTGCCTCAGCATGACTCTGGTCCTGCCACAGTCCATTCAGCTGCCAGCAGGGCAGAGCCTCTCTGTTGGGGTCCCCTGAAGGATTCTTTCACCTGGGTCCCAGCCACCAGTCCTGAACACCAGCAGAGAGTCCACTCAGATGGAGCTGAAAGGCTTCCACTTTGCTGACAGTAAACAGAATGGTCCTATAGGAGGCAGCATACCATCAGCACAGACCTACAGGCCAAACAGCGAGTGGATGAGAAGCCAAGCCTGGGAGCTGTGAAGCTGCAGGAGGCCCCCTCAGCCACCTCCCAGGAGTCATCAAGCCTCAGGCAGTCCAAGTGGAGGAAAGTGAAGCCTGATTAGCCTGGCCGCTACGGCCTTGCCTCACCCCTACAGGGACAGTGCCACCCTTTGGCCTGGACATGACAACCACCACATGGGAACCTCACCAGATCCAGTACACACCTGGCCTGGACAAAGAGGTCCTCCTCTCCTCCACCCCTGAGAACTCCATTGTCAACCAGCTCACACCATGGAAATGTAGCATTGACCTGCTTGCTTCAAGACAAAACAGCACCGACTCCCTCCCTCCCCTCCCTTCCTTCCCAGTGACTGGAGTGAGTCGCCTACCATGCGTGCACCGCAGCCCTGTAGTCTGTCCCACCCCCAGCCACAGTGGCTTGACAGCAGGGTCATTTTAGCCTTTTTGTTTTAAAAAGCAGCTAAGGTTTTTACAAAGGGGAAAGGAAAACAAAATGCCAGCTGTGTCTGTATAGCTGAACTTTTATGCTTTCCTCGCTGTCCTCTCCCTGGCCTCCTCTGCTGTCCCTAATGGTCTCCTTTTACCTTGTCCTGTTTGATGTGTCACTTAAATACCTTAAGAGATGGCTCTTAAGAACCTGCTCCCCCAAGCAGGTCACCTTTTGACCTCACTGAGAGGACACAGTTGTGAGCCCTCTGGGGTTGGCTTGCTGCTGGAGGTTGCAGGGAAGCACAGCAGTGAGCAGGTGGTGTCACAGTTGGGTGTCAGGACTTGTAACATGAGTTTCAGGAATTTTGGACGTGGGCTCTACTGAAGTCAGTAGATACGCTGACCGGGGTGGAGGTACAGTTCCTGTCATTTCCAAGATTGGCACAAGTGGCAGACATACTCCATGCCTCACTGGTGTGCTGAGATTAGGGCTCTGCTCCCCCACCTTTGGGAGCCACTGTTTGCATCACTTCTTCTCCTCAGCGGTCCATGACCCATAACTTTCCTCCTCTGTGCAGCCTGCAGTATCCCCCCAGCACATCTCTAAATCACAATGGCAGGAACTCATGGACATCAGCTTGGTGGTGGCTGCAGCAAAGGCATATGGCTCCTAAAGCACAGTCATGGTGTCTGTCCTGGTTGGGTTAGGGGACTCTGGGCAGGCCTTTAGTTCCAGAAAAACCTAGCAGCCCCTGAAAAACAGCCTCTAGAGTCTACAGAGCTGCCTTATGGAAGGCTACTATGAGCTACTGCTTTGGACTTATTTTAAAGTCAGTAACAGGAAATCACCCCTACTCCATCATTCCAAGAAAAGTACAGGAGAACTTGCACAGCTTTTAGAGTTTACCACCTGACTGTGGAAACTGCTGTGTGCCCTGCTGATATCCCTAAGACTGGCTTGGAGAGCCTGTTGTACATTCATGAGCTTGGCCATGCCCACAGTCTGCTCTTGTTGTCACCATGGATGTGACAGCTGCTCAAGCTCTGAATTGTGTCTAGTGTGGAGCCTGAGGGATATACTTTAGGGACTCTGAATCAGCATTTGGTCATTCTGTGCCAAGGGTGGGGGGTCACCCTACACCTCCAGCACATAGTGTGGTTTAGTCCCAGTGGCATCTAACCCGGGAAGTCTTACTGGAAGATGCTTCCCAGCTTCATCTATAGCACTTGGCTGCTCTCTCTGTGGCCTCCACCCTCAGACCTTCTTAGCTTGTCTTTTCTCCATCCTGTCAGCCTTTACTCTTCCGTCTTTTATCAAAGGGCCACCCACTTGGATTCTCTAGCAGTGGTCTCCCCAAGTCCTTATCACTCTCCTCCCCATGCAAGTGTCTGGTCACTGTCCCTGTGGTGAGTCCTCTGTCTTCCCTGCTTCCATTAGCAGCCAATGGATGAGCCTGGTCAGCTGGAGCCTGTGGCCACCTCTGCCTGTTCTCCTTAAGGGTCACCTCAGACCTGCTCACGTGACGCTGGTGCACATGATTTGTCTAGTTCAACAGAACAGTCCTGGGTGCTGTGAGAAATGCAAGATGTGCCCTTTAGGCGGGCCTGCCGTAAGAGTGACAGTCACCTGAAAAAGTCACCTGATCTCAGCCCCTTTGCATCCCGTTTTCTTCCTCTCTCCTTCGCACCCCAAATAAAAACAAAAAAAAACACTAGAATTTATTTATAATAAAAAATAAAATAAAATAAAATATAGAGGCCAAAAGGAAATGGCACAATATTTTCCAAGTGGTAACATAATAGAACTGTCATCCTTAAATCCAATATCCAGTAAAAATAACTTTTAGCAACAAAAGAATTCCTTTAATCTGATAAAGGAAAATGAAAAGTTTTGTCACTACCAGACTTATTCTAAAAGAATAGCTTTAAAAATTTATCTAAATAAAGAGGATATAATAAAACAATGAATCAGAAAAGGAGTTTTCAGAAAAGAAATCATAACACTGTGAGTAAAACTATGAGTAAATTCAATTGATTTCTCAGGTTTCCCATGTCATGTTAAAAAGCTGAAATAAAACTTTTGACAATGTGTTAAATATTTTTAATGCATGTAGAAGATGGGTTTAAGACAAATTAACTATAAATAGAAAAAGGGTGGTACCTGCACTTCAAACAAATAAATGAATGACACAAGTCGATAGTGATATAGTACTATATATGTCTATATTTCTATCAATCTATCATCTATCTATCTATCTATTGAATGTAAAATCTAGATCAATCACTATAAAAACTAAAAAATAGATTGATGAGAAACTACTTGTCACAAGTAATTATTATATGTCAACATGATTGGAGGAAGAAACACCTACTAAATAAATGAAACACAATTTTACATGATTGATGTGTATGGTCAAAAATTGAGAGGATAAAATCCTACTCAGTTGTGGGTGACAACAAGCAGTATTCTTGTAGACTAGGTACAATAAAAATGGAATGGAAAATAACGTGTCCCTGTTTGTAAAAATCGCATCTCCTTGAATGGTTGCATCTCTTGTAGCCATCACCTCTGATCATCAGTCTGCAGTTTTTTTTTTTATATTTATTTATTTATTTTATGTTATTTATTTATTTTTTTTACAGAACTGAGGATTAGACTCAGGCCCTTGCACTTGCCAGTCAAGCACTTATTCTACTGAGCCATATCCCCAGCCCAGATCTCCAGTTTTTAATCCTTGTAATAATAACTTACAACAGAGAATCTTCATTTAACTTTCAGGCCTACAACATTTGATCTTTCTTGTTATGCAGGTTCCATTTTCTTAAGCATGCAGAAAAATATTGTGCACTCATCCACCACTGATCAGACAGAAAGCCACTATGGACTGTCCTGCTTCTGATCCTTTGTGCCTACCTAATAAATTCCCTTGCATAATTATGCATATATTTTCTATGGATTTTGTTCCTCTGAATGACATTTATATCATATAAGTTATATTTTATATGAAATGAATTTACTAGAAACAGAGGAGAGTTATAGAATGATAAAAGAATCATTGCAGCAGATGGAGTAACCTTGTTCATAAGAATAAAATAAACAGAGCAAATATATGAGAAGTAAAAACAAATAGAACAAAAAAGTTATAGAAAAATCAGATTTTGTGCTGCTGTCTTCATAAACTTCTCTGCTATTTATAGAACAACCAGATGAAAAAGTCAACAGTGATACTGACATTTATAAAATGCTACATCAAACAAGAGTATATCTGTTTGTTTGTTTGTTTGTTTGTTTTTTTCAAATGTTCATAGCCTATCTACAAAAATAGATAAAATGCTGGGCCATAAAATGAACTCAATACCTTTAAAACACTTGATATTACATAGAGAATATTCTTTGAATTTAGCCTCTTTTTGGTGGAACTGGGAATTGAACTCAGAGAATATTCTTGGAAAAACATTAGTTTGAATGTAAAATCAAAATCAGAATGAATGGGACAATAAATGCTTCGAAGTAAAATAATGCACTTCTAAGTTATATGCTAAAGTGAAAGTCTCAACTAACAAAATAAAAATGAGAATACAGTATTATTATTCATGATCAAGAAGATGCAGAATAAACCATTAAGGGATGAAATAATAAAGAAATTATGGTATATAAACGCAATGGAAAACGACCCACTACATCCTTACAGTGAGCAAAGTGGGAGAGATCTTCCTTGTATCTCTTTCACAGGGCCATACTTCTCATTCAGGAGGATTCTGCTCTTGTGACCTAATCACCTCTCAAAAGCTCCACTTCAGATACTCTAATATTGAGAATTACAGTTCAATGTATAAATCTGGAGAGAGATGCCAGCACTCGCAATGTAATAGAGATACAGTATCTATGTATTGGAAGTCCCATTATACTAAACATGTCAATTCTCCATGAATTGGTCTACAAGTATATTTTAGTTTTAACACTGTTCGAATACTTTCTTGTAGACATATCAAAGCTTACTCTGGAGTTCATATAAAAAGTTAGCCCTCAAATAATTAAAATGATTTTAAAAATCAAGTTGTAGATATCCTATATGTAAATATTACAATAATGCCACAGTAATCATGGCAGCATACTTCTATGAGGACATAAAAAATGGAAAAGGAGCAGACCTACGTATATTTTCTCATCTGATTTTTGAGACAATTCAGAAGCAATTTAATGTAGGAAGGTAGTCTTTTTTAAAAAAATGGTGGTGGAGAATTTGTACATACATAGGCAAAATCATCAATCTCAACTTGAATCTCACACTGTACTAGCAAGACAACAACAATCACAGACATTAGTGTAGAGTGTAACATGAGAAGCATTTACAAAAAGACAATTGAGAGACACTTTGGGGCCCAGTGTCAGGATAATAGATTTTAGGCTTGTCATCAGAAGCATGATGGATAAAAGGAAAATTCAGTAAAATAAATATCACCAAATAAAATATTTAGCTCTTCAAAAGATCTTGTTAAGAGTATGAAAAGTCCAGTTGCACAATGAGGCTAAATATTTGCAAAGAAAACATCTGACAATGGGCTATTAGCTAGAATAAAAGAAAAATTCTCAAAATTCAGCAGGAAGACATGCCAAACATATTAAGTAAAGAAGATTCAAAAAGCATGAATGCATGTTTCACTGTCAGTTATATACAGAGAGTCCATTCAAATGAACATACAAAAAATATTCAAAATCTTTATTAATTTCTATTATTATTAGATTAAGCAACAGGATAAAAGTACACATTTTTTCAGAATAACTGAAATAAACTGACAGCATGAAATGTTTCTGATGAATGGAAAAAATGAATCATATGTATTTTGCTCAAAGAATCTAAAATTAAACAGTCATGCTAAATACACTTTGGCAGTTCATTTAAAAAATGTAACACATAACAAACATATATTTCAGGATTTGCCCTCTAAAAAAGTATACATTTTACAAAAGAAAAGCTTACACGCATAGAAAAACAAACACATATTTTTTATATCAGCTGTGTTCATGATAGTTCAAAACTGTGAACAACTCCAGTTTCCTTTGGTAAATAAATAAAAAATTGTTCAGCAATATTTGAATTACTATTTATTGTAAAGCAATAAATAATCAGCACATGTGGAAAAATCACAAGCAAATTATACTATGTGACCAATGGCAGCACTTAAAAGGTTGTGTGTTATACACTAAAGATTTACATAATATTTTTGAAATGATATTTTATGGATTTGGTACAGGGTCTACAGGGTGTCACCATTTCAATTGGACTTCTAATGATCCTTTTATGTTCACCCTCTCAAGAGGTGGGATTACAGGTGCGTGCCACCACAGCCAGTCTCAGTTTCCTTCTCAGCTTGTCCCTGGGGTGGGGCCAGCATGGCACAAGAGGGATTGAACCCCTACCACTGCACTCTGCCTAAGTAGGTGTGTTAGTCTTCTGAACTATCTGGCCAACCTGAAATGATAAATTTTTAAAATGGAATACAAATTAGTAGAATGAAACTTTACAAACTGTCAGTTAAGTAACCTTTACTTAATAATTACCTTTACTTAGCATAATTTTGGTTATTGAGTATTTTGTCTCAGAAATGAGAGAAAAATAATAAAGACAGAAATCTAGTCTCTTTGAAGAGGTTAGATATTGGAAATTCAGCTTATATGCTTGTATCACTATAGTGTGATGTCTTTAATTGAAGCTACATGTATATTTATTAGAGGAATAGCTTAGTCAAATGGAATGTTTACTTTTACATATTAAAAATATGAAAATAAATAGGTAAAGAGCTTGATTGGTATTAATAAAATCCATAATTAATAAACTCACAGCCAACATCTTCATGAATTCTAAAACACTGAAGGCATTTTCCCTAAATTCAGCAACCTCACCACACCTGTTCAATATCACATTTCTTTCCATGCCTAATAACCTTTTCCACTTATGGAACTGATATTCTCTACATGTATAGAGAAAATTAAGAACCAAAAACATTAAGAGTGTCTTGAGAGGGAAAGACAGATATGCCAGAGGAATGCTTAAAATCATTTTATTGATATCTAGAAAAAAACCTATTAATTATTGTTGTCATAAGTATTTCTTTAAATTAAATACATTTGATTAAAAAACATTACAATGCTACCTATTTTATGCATTGTATAATAATTTAAATGGTGTAGTAAAACTCCCATTAAGAATTATAGTAGTTTTCATGAGAATAGAGTAAGAGACTTAAGTTAATGCAGATATAGCCATCCCAGGGAATAAAGGGGTTAACAAAATAGTGCTAGGTTTGTATCACAGTGGTGCATTGCCTGCCTGGCAAGTGTGAGGCACTGAGCTCGATTCCCAGTACAAAAAAGTAAAATAGTAAAAATAAAATGTTTAACCTTAGCTTGTACCATTCCGTAAATAATTATTTCCTTTATCCATCAATTTCAATAGTCCATATTGTTTCAGAATATATATATATATATATATATATATATGTATGTATATATATATATATAAATTCTGAAACAGTGACCTCACTATGTTATCATATATACACATTTTTTTTTCTTTTTTCATGGAACAGAGAAT
Organism: Ctenomys sociabilis; assembly: GCA_004027165.1. Lineage (NCBI taxonomy): Eukaryota > Metazoa > Chordata > Mammalia > Rodentia > Ctenomyidae > Ctenomys > Ctenomys sociabilis. The sequence continues at coordinate 17,338 of PVKA01024935.1, forward strand.
TGAACTCTGACCCTTGTGCTTGCCAGGCAAGCACTTCTTCCACTGCATTTTCTCCCCGGCTATCATTACTGGATCCTGCTTATGGATGATAACTCTACCCATAAACTCATGTACATAGTGTTTATTGTTAAGTGCACAAGGCATGGTAATGAGTACTCTAACTTTTATAGCTCGAGAATTTTGTTTTTCTCCTGATTTTTGATTTTACAGTGAATGCCTTTGTTTGACACATACACCATCTATTCTGATTATCTGTAGGTTTTTAAATCATGAATGAGTGTTGGAATTTGTAAAAAGCTTTTTATGCATCTATTGAGATGAACATGGGTTTCTGTTCTTGACTCTGTTGATGTAGTGTATTACAATTATGGATTTGCATCTGTTTCATCATCCCTGCGTTCCTGAAACAAATTGCACTTGTTCATGTTGTATAATATTCTTGATTTGTAGCATTCTGTTTGCTAGTATTTTATTGAGGATTTTTGTACCTATATTCAGTAGAGAGATTGGCCTGCAGTTCTTTTAGTTGGATCATTCTCTGGTTTTGGAATCACAGTAATATTCACCTCCAGGAATGAGTTTGTGAGACTTGTTTCTCTTTTACTTTCATTGAAGAATTTGAGAAAAGCTGGCATTAAATATCCTCTAAATTTTTTGTAGAATTCTGCTGTGAACCCATTGAGACCTGGGTTTTTCTTGGTTGGTATTTTTTTATTACATATTCAATTTCATTTCCCATTGTTGGGTTATTATACTGTGTATAGTTTCTTGATTTTGGTTTGGCATTTCATACGCATCTAGGAAACTGTTCATTTCCTCTGTGTTTTACATCCTATGACAAAAATGATTTTGAAAATAGGTATTGATGATCTTGTAAATTTCTCTAGACTCTGTAGTGATTTTGCCCTTCCATTTTTTATTGCATGAATTTGGTTTTTGTTCTTTCCTTTTTTGATTATGTTGCCAAGGGGTTTATCAATTTTATTTATTCTTGCAAAGAACCACGCCTGTGATTGATTTATTATTTGTATTGCTTTCTTCAGCTCCAATGCATTAATTTCTGCTCAAAGATTTATAGTCTCCTAACTTATTTGGCCTTTGGGCTTCATGTGCTCTTCTTTTTCTAAGAGGGTGAGGTGCAGCATAAGATGATTTATTTGCACTTGTTCTGTTTTTCACATGTACAAATTTACTACTATAAATTTTCCTTTGAAGACAGCTCTCACTGTGTCCCACAGGTTTCAGTAGGTTGTGTCTACAGTTTCAATATTGTAAATATTTATTAATTTCTTCTTTAACTTTATCTGCGACTCCCTGGTTGTTTAAGATGTTGTTATTTAATTTCCATGTATGTATGGAGTCTGTTCAGTTTCTTTTGTAATAATTTATAGTTTCATTGCATTGTGGTCAGACAGCATGCACGGAAAAATTTCATTTGCTTTGTATTTATGTAACCGTGATCTGTGCACTAGTATATGGTCTATTTTGGAGAACGCTCCATGTGTAGCTGAGAAGAATGTGTATTCTGTTGCTGCTGGGGGAAACACTCCATAAAGTTTTAGCAAGTCAATTTCTTCATAAGTTTGATTTAGTTTTGTTATTACTTTGCTGATTTTTTGCCTAGCTGATATATCTCTTAGTGACAGTAACATGTTAAACTCCCCCATTCTATTTATCATTGCTTGTTATATATTTTGTGTCTGTTAAAATTTGTCTTATGTAGGAGAGTGCTCCTATTTTGGGTGCATGTATATTTATAATTGTTATCTCTTCCTTGTGCCATTTTCCCTTGACAATTATATAGTGAACTTCTTTATCTTTTTGAATGATTTTGAGTTTGAAGTCTGTATTTTCAGTAACCAATATAGCTACCATTGTTTTTTTTTTTTTTTTTTTTTTTTTTTTTTTTTTTTTTTTTTTTTTTTTTTTTTTTTTTTTTTTTTTTTTTTTTTTTTTTTTTTTTTTTTTTTTTTTTTTTTTTTTTTTTTTTTTTTTTTTTTTTTTTTTTTTTTTTTTTTTTTTTTTTTTTTTTTTTTTTTTTTTTTTTTTTCCTGTGGCATGGACGATAGATTTCTTTCCTTTGACTTTTAGTGTGTGAGTTTCCTTTTGAGTTAAATATGTTTCTTATATGCAGCGTATTTAAATTTGTTTTTGTTGGAACCAGGGATTGAACTCAGGCCCTTGTACATGCCAGGCAAGCACTTGTTCTTCTGAGCTATCTCCACAGCCCTCAGTATGTAACATATTGCTGGATTTTGTTTCTTAGGCTACTCTGTTAATCCATTTCTTTTGATTGGTGAATTAAGGCCACTTACATTGATGGTTATAAGTGTCATATATTGCCTTATCTTTTTCATGTTATTTTTCTGCTATTGGTTCCATACTTTTTCCCTCATTTTAATTACTTGCTCTGTTAGGTTATTCCTTCCTTTTGTTTTTGAAGCTGTCATCACTTCTGTTTGTTTCTGGAATATCTGCCAGTATTCTTCATAGGGTCGGTCCAGTAGTCATGAATTTCTTCTGTTATTTTTTGTCATGGAAGGATCTTATTTCTCCATTGAATTTGATAGATGATTTTTCAGGGTACATTAATCTAAGTTGGGAGGTATTTTCTTTCAGGACCCAAAATATTTCATTCTAAGCTTTTCTTGATTTGATAGTTTGTGTTGAGAAATTTGACAAAAGATTCTAATTGGCTTTCCACTGTAAGTCATCTATTTCTTCTATCAGCTTTTAAAATTGTATTCTTTTGCTGAATTTCTGAGGTCTTGTTTATTACATGGCATGTTGTAGATTTGTTGTGTTTATGCTGTTTGGAGTTTTATATGCCTTCCTTATCTGCACTTTTGGTCCTTTTCGCATGTTAGGAAAATTTTCTGCAAGTACTTCTGCAATAATCTTTTTCTGTCATTTGTGCTGTCTTCTGCTGCTTCATTGACATCTATCCATTTTATACTGTTTTGCTTTGCATCATCCTGTACCTGTTGAATTGTTATTTCCTGTTTTCTTGTTTAGCTTTAAGAGATCTTTCCTTTCATGTTCATTAGCTGTACTACTGTCTTAAAGATGTGAAAGTCAATCTCCAGTTTCATTCAAGCGGTTCTGTCAGCTTTCACTGGAGTTCTTAACTTGCTGGATATCTGTTTGAATCTGTTTTCTTCATTCTAATTCTTTCTTGTATTGTTCATTCAGTCTTTCTACCTATTTTCTATTCTCTATCTATTGATGTCTTCTTTAGCTGTTCTCAGCATTCTTTCATAGTTGCTTTCATTTCTTTTTAGACCTGAGAGAATATGACTTCAAGGCTTCTATAGACTGATGACATGTTTCTTTACTTCAGTAGCTGTCATTTGAGAGATTTGAGATGTGTGATTTCAAAGATCTTGTATTGGTTTGTCTCATTGATTTTTTCTGTATGGTTTAGAGGATTGAAATTGGCTTTTCCTTCTGAAGTTTTGCATTTTTGATACCCCCAGAAATCATCCAGACAGAGTTCCACAGGTTACCCAGACTCACCAAAGTTCTTGAATGGCTCCAGGAAAGCTCTGTGCCTGCTTGCACTTGGCCCACAGATCACAATTCTCCTTTGTTCAACAAGTTGTTCAGCATCCTCCTGATTTCTTAAAGTTTGGACATACACAAGCAAAAGGTACACTTCTGCAAATTGAGGCTATTGAAGGCCAGAGCTTACCAGAGTCTCCCAGGCTTCCCCGAGTCCTCTACAGTTCTTAAATGGTGCCAGGAAAGTTCCTATCTTGGTTTTTGATCATTATATCTTTGTGCTATAAATTGAATTACTCTCAAGGCATCTCCAGAGCTGACCATTCCAGATGATCATGGAGAGAGAGGAGACAAACCAATCAACCTACTCACTCTTGAACTGGTGCATGATTATTTGTCTCCTGAGAATCTCAGGAACCATGTGAACTGTGCACTTATTCTTATTGAGTATTTGTAAATATATTACAATTGGTCTTGTGGCACTAATGTTTACAAAAGGAAGAATAACTATTGTATAAAAAGATGCTTTGGAAGCAGAGCACTTTCCCTGCTATATTGTACAAGAAATCATCTTTGGAGCTAGACAAAAAAGACAATTAACTGGAGGGACTTTGCCCTGGGCAAAGAAATTGTCAAGCCACTTCTGTTCTTCCACCTAGCCACAATGGCAGACTTTCCTAGAAGGTCTAGGCTATATTAAATCTTTGGAGCTCACTTATATTTATCATTTATCAATCACATTTTACATATTGGTAGAAACATATTAATTTAAAGCTAACAAAATCTTTCTTACTCTTAGTTAATGTGTAAGGTACAGATGTAAATCATTCCCTTGATAGCTGCTTTAGAATGTAAACAATTGCAAGCTGCCTCAGCCTAATTATTTTTTCTGGAAAAAAGTACAATTTTGAAATGAGCCAGCTGGACTCAGTTTAGATGATCCCAATTTTGTTGGCAATGTCCAATGCATCATAATCAGGAGCCAGTTGAACATGTGTCTTCTCTCCACCAGGCATGATTAGGGTTTTGACCTTGGTAACATCGATATTATAGAGCTTCTTTACAGCTTGTTTGATTTGGTGCTTATTTGATTTCATATCCACAATAAACATGAGTGCATTGTTTTCCTCAATCTTTCTCATGGCTCACTTTTTGATGAGGGAGAACTTGATGATGACATAGTAGTCAAGCTTCTTCTCCTGGGGACACTTTCTGATGGTATTTGGACTACCTCCAGAGCTGCAGTCTCTTGGGATGGTGGAAGGTGGATGACATTAATGTCTTCTTCTTTTGAGGCTGTGGATGCCTTTTAGCATGGACATCTTGGCCTTCAAAGCTGTTGCACTGGCTTCAGCTTTGGGAGAGGCAAGGGCTTCCTTCTTTGTCTTCAGTGCCATCTTGGTAAAAAAAAAAAAAAAAAAAGCTCAACCTAATTTCTGAAGCAGTGACTCATTAAACTGCTTTACTCAAAAACTCAAGTAGAATTCCTAGTTGACTAGCAGGAAGAGAGAGAAAAAAGTGCAATAGGTAAAGGGAATTCTTTCAGTGGTTAAGAGCCAGGTTCTACCAGATGTCCTTTAAGAACCTTTAGATATCCACCAGATAGTAGCACTGGCCATGACCATTCAGGTCTTCTCAGTTTCTATTGGCTCAACCAACCAGAGATCAGTCTCCAGAAGGAATCCAGCTGTCTCTCTGGTCACCATTCCATCAGTCATTGGTTTCAATGGGGATTCACCAAAGACTGGGTGGGAAAACAGTCCTATGCTTCAAAGAGTGACAGCTTCTCTAGGAGTATTTATTAGCTGGTAGATTAACCATAGTTTGTTCAAGTTCTATAAGAGATTCTTATAAAAGTGAACAAAGATCACCTAGCACTATACAGTAAATGTTTAAAAGTCCAAAAGTTAGCTCTTATGTACTTAAATGACATTTAGAACTAGGCAAAAAGGTTAGAGATCCTCCCTTACACTAATGTGTTTTGATCCCTTAAGTGTGCTGCTTTTGGAGATAGCTACTTCTGATGTCACCCAAAAGTCAGTTCTCTTCAGTGTGTCTCAGCTATAGCCTCCCAGAACACTAAGCCAGGACATGGCATATATATGTGTCCTCCTGAATGGACATAGTCCTCTTTGTCTCAATTGACCCAGAGACAGGGTATAGACAGGCCATATGTCTTTTTTTTTTTTTTTTTTTTTGCAGAACCTGGGATTGAACTCATGCCCTTGAACTTGCCAGGTAATTGCTTCTTCCACTGAGCCATCTCCGCAGCCCCTACGTGTACTTCTTCTAAAGTGACTTCCCTGTCTTTTGCATTAACAAATGCTCATTTTCTAAGGGATTCACTTAGTTGGAACAGTCTGTGTTGTTTTCCTAATTTGATATGCTTCTGAAAGGAAAGTAAAAAGAGGAAAATTGGGAGTATGGTAAAGAAAGGAAACTGAAACAGAACAGGCTTGACATTTCTTCTAGCACATACAGGGGGATCAGAACCAGTCTGTCCCAGTGAAACCTATCCTCCATGCCTTTAAGATAGGTTACCTAATGTCATTTAGTTGACAAAAGGAGTCCCATGTTTCATATATAGGTATGTATACTTTCTAAGTCTAAGCTGGATTTAAAAGTCCCATTTTATAAAACTTTACATGAAATCCACTAGGAGTCTCTCTAACTTTACTCTCCCTAGCACTATTTTCTAAAGTTAAGTAAGGAATAACAGTGCATTTGTCAACTAGTTCAAAGGCAACATATTCAAGTAAGAAACACTCATAAAATGTTCCATTAAAGAAATATCATAACCTTGTACCATTTCCATCTTTTACCTTAGATTTATCAGGAACATTTTGACCAAAATTTTAACAAAACCATATAAGAGGCAAAGAATAAGCAATTTTAAGCATTGTTTACAGAAATATGAGACAACAATGTATGAGGCAAAACATGAACAATGGACAAAGACATATCAACATTTCAAGCATAAATATTTTTAACTAAATGAGTCCCAATCCAGAATGCTTGAAAGAAAGAAAACTTGTACTTCCATCCAATAATCTTGGTGGGAACCACCAAATGACACAGGGAAAAATTTTTATCTCAGGTGGATGACCTCCAAATGATATAGGAGAAAAATGAAACTCCCAACCTGAAAAGTACCTAGGATGAGTTTGTGGTCTCTAAAACTGAACAATGAATTTTAGGAATAAATGGAGCTTATGAGAAGAATGTATTTATTGACAAAAAGAAACCTTCTGTCCAAGAGAGGAACAGAAGGGGCTGGGCCCAAGTGGGTTGTCTCCCCTCTAGCATTTAGTTTCAGCAACAGAAAATGAACAAAATTTTGATTTATTTCTTTTGTAAGAGAGATTATGATATCTACCTATTCTACTAGATAGTTATCGAGGTGCACTGAATACTTTGACACTTAATAAATGGTTGCGGTTTTCATCTACTTGACACATTTAACTGATCACTTACTGAATGATTGTGTTGTGGCCAACACTGTGTATACTGACAGAAACCATTTTCATTCACTCTTTTCAATGTCTCATAGAATACTTTGTGTGTTTTGAGTTTGGAAATGAGGGCTATACCTAGGTTTCAATTATTAGAAGATAGTTATCTAATACCAGATTTTTCACATCATTGTACTGATCAAGACCTAAAATATGGTTTTGTGTTAGGCTACAAATACTCTATCCTTTACATACAGTATTCAATATGTTAAATGAATGACATTGTTTTGCATTATTTTTGATAAATTTCATATTTGCAATTTCTATATACAATGTCAATTTATACTTTCATTTTAAAATTGAATGGGTTTCTTTATGTATTTGATACAGGATTTCAATACACAGCTCAGACTCATAGTGATCCTCTAGTTTTCAGCCTCGCCTGAGCTGAAATTACAAGTCTGTACCACCACACCTGGACTCTGTGGCCATCTCAGAGTTCCCTGGGGCCGAGCTGGCATTGAGTGGAGTTTTAAAATACTTCCATCTCAAGTCTTCTGTACTTGTTCAAATTATCAATTACCTAGGAATAGAAACCCAACTACAGCTAAATGTTTATTTATTTCTAAATTTTGGTACAGGATCTAAAGAGTCTCACTACATAGATTGGACTCATAATAATTCTCCTGTTTTCAGCCTCTCAAGTGCTGGGAATATAGGAGTGTGCTACCATGCCCATTCTCAATTGCAGCCTCAGCATGCCCTAGGGGAGAGACCAGCACAGCACTTTAGGGATTGAACAAAGGCTGCTGCACGCTGCCTAAGCAGGTGCTTTAGTCTACTGAGCTATCTGGCCAGCTTTAAATGTATATTTAATTAACACCCAATATTCTTAAAGAATATTTAGGAGCTTCTATGTCAATCAGAGCAATTCACAAAATATGTTGTGACTAAAGGAAATAAAAAATATTTACTACATAAATAGATTAATAGAAATGATCATTGTAATGTGCAACAGAATAATTATGTCAGCAAAGACTGTGAATAATTGCAAAATTAATCAAATAACAATAATTCTAAAGGAGTTGAGAAAAGAAATATTGAGGACTTAGGAAAATCTTGTAAAATAAACAATTGTAGATTCAAACCAGAGCCCAGGCCCAGCTTTTGAGTCAGACAGCGTAGAACCCGCTGGATCTTCATTCAACCCAGAGCCCAGACCTGGAGTGGGACTCTACAGCAGAAATCCCCACAAAGAGACTGGAGCCAAGACCCACACAGCTGATTCAGGAGTAGAATATCTTGCCAGAGTGGCACAAAGGGTTCAACATTAAGGGCTGCATCAGGAAGAAGTGGAACACAGCAACCAGACCCAAGCCATACCCACTTGGACAAGTTTGAATTTGATAGATCTGGATCTGGTGCTAAGGTAATAACTCTATCTAAGCTCTACACCAGAGGTCAGAAAACAGTGTTACACAAAATGACAAAGAGAAGGAACAAAATACATGCTCAGGTCCCAAGCCCACCCAGAACAAATTCAGAAGACATTAGCATAGGAGAAGTTGGAAATCACACACTTGAAATCTCTGAAATAATTGTATTGACAGTAAAGAAACAATTACAGAAAGATAAGCAGAAAATCATACCATAAATGATCATTTTTTGGCTGAACCTGGGATTGAAACAGGCCCTTGCCCTTGCCAGAGAAGCATTTATTCCAGTAAGGCATCTCCCTGTCCTATCATAAATGATTTCAGAAATAAGAAAGGAAATGATAACTATAATAAAGAAATACTAAGTGTTTCTAAATAAGACACTGATAAAAAGTAGAGGGTAATATAAAAATGATGGAATCTTTGAATAAGCAATATAATGAAGAAATAGAATGCATAAATCAGATTCAAACTGATATACAGGATAGTGAAACCTCAATCACAAGCTGGCAAATCCATTTGAATGAAAGTGAAAATAAACTTCCAGACCAAAAAGGCACCATTGCAGCTAGTTAGAAGGTTAAAAAGAGCTCTTAAATCAACTAGGATGCATTAAAAAATAATTCAGCACCTGAAAGATAATGCAAAGTTGAGCAACGTGAGACTAACAAGCATCAGTGAGAAGGAAGGAGTCAAGACAAATGATATAAAAAGAATATGGATGGAAGTAACAGTAGAAAACTTCCCAAATACGGTGAAACATCTTGACATACAGTCAACTGAAGCATGTAGAACTCCAAATAACATCAACCCAATTAAAAACACACCCAAACATATAACGATCAAGATCTCAAAAATTCAGCGCAGGAACACTATACTAAAAGCCACTAGTGAAAAGAAACAGATCACATGTAAACAAAAACCCATCAGAATAACAGCAGATTTCTCTTCACAAGCCATCAAGTCAACAAGAACATGAAGCAAGGTAGTACAGGTCTTGCAAGGAAACAAATTCCAACCCAGATTGATATACTCTGCAAAACTCTCAAGTATAATGGAGAAGTGAAATACTTCCATGACAAACAACAGTTAAGAATTTCATGATGACAAACCAAGCATACACAGACTACTAAAAGATATTCTACAGGGGGAGCTAAATGACCATAGTTCCATGAATGAGAATGGAAAGAAAACACCAAATAGGGCAAACAATTACTTGCAGGAGAATAAGAGGTATCCAAAAGCAGTCTTTCAGTTATTTTTTTGTATACAGCAGCAAAATATTTCCCTAAACATACTGTATAAATGGACTTCTCCTGCACCCTATAGGTCAAGATTCTATCTAGTTCTACAGGGGGGATATTAAGGACATAGCAGTAGCTCAATTCCCCAAGTGACAACTCGCCACCAGGAAATATCATGGACATTATCCATGTCCATTACATACTAGAACTTTGTGCGATATCCTATCCCCAAACGGTTCGAAGTGCTGGTCATTTATTTGTCTTTCCAGTATTTATCTTGTTTTAGTCTTAGTAATTCTTTACTATCATGAAAACTTTCTCTTAGATCAATTGTTTTGAAACATTTAATTTTTAATTAATATTTAATTTTCTGAATATTACTTAATATTAATTTTTGTTTTAAGATTTATACTTTATGTTTGACTTACAATCTACTTATAAAACATGATATGATATTTTCTCCTGGTATTGGACACTTTAAGAAGTATATTTTCATTTTCTATTGACTTTATATTACTTCTTCCTTGTCTTTTATATACCCTCACACACATATATACATGAAAAAATATGTACATAATCTGACATAAGGTTGATACTTGTTTTGTAGAAATCTTTAATGACCTTTTAATGGGTTCATCTAATAAATTTTTCATAGTCCTCCATAACTATCATTTTGAGAGCTCTTTATTCTTTATTTGGACCCAACAGCAACTTCCCTTGCCTTCTGAATTATGCTCTCTGTTACTTGCTATATGCTACATCTGGAGATATTAGAATATTTCTAGTTTGTATAACATGAAAATATTTTACTTTTAATTTTCAATGGTATGTTTGCTAAGTATAAAACTCAAAGAGGACAGATCTTTCTTTTTACTTTCACTGGTCTAGTTTTTTTTTAGACACTTGGTGTTTTTTTTCTTTCTAAAGTGGAATAAGATGTTATTTAATTTTATTTTTCCATAGCTAATACTTCTTATGTATATGCTTTAATGATTGTTTTCTTTACACTAAGTTTTGGACAATTTCATCTTTGTGCATCTTGGTATGATTTTATTCAAATTTCTTGTGCAAAAAGATTTATTTTTTTTGGAAATGTGTTATTAGTTCCACTAAATTCAGAAATTTAAAATCTTTACTTATTACCTACCCCTTGCTACTTTTAGGATTCTAATTATATGAATATACATTTCTTGATTTTGACACAGAGTGAACTATTATATGACTGATCTGTAAATTGTTTCCTCTTCATTTTTAGTTTGGACAATTTTTATTCTTATAATCTTTTATGTTTGCAAATAATTTACAGTGTGCAATCTATTGTTAATCATACTATGCATCCATTTCACATATATTACTCTAAAATTTATTCTGAGTAGATCTTGTATCTTTTACATTTCAATATTTGTCTACAATTTTAATATGATATGTAATTGTTGATTTTCAATAAAGTTAATGAAATATAAAGAATTGTAACTGAGCAAACCTTTGCTGGAAAAAGAGGACTGACAGTGTAAGTTGTTTTGGACAGTTGAAAATATTAAAACTCCCTAAGGTCTTTACAATCTGCATTTTAAATGGAAAGGAAAAAGTTAAATAGAATGGCATTAAAGGTCATTGAGAGGGTACAATCATATAAACAATTTTAGACAAGTGAGTATGAATATCAATGAAAGCTGGGCATGGTGGCGCAGGCCTGTAATCCCAGCATTTGGGAGGCTGAGGCAGGAGGATTGTTGTGAGTTCGAGACCAGCCTGAGCTACAAAGTGAGCTTAAGGCCAGCCTGAACTGCATAGTGAGACGCTGTATCAAAAAGACAAAAAAAAAAAAAAATGAACATCAATGAATAAAATGAACGAAGAATTTCTTTTTGCGGAACAAATGATTGAACTCAGGCCCTTGCACTTGCCAGGGAAGCACTTATTCCACTGAGCCATCTCCCCAGCCCTCTGAATGAAGAATTTTAAGTACCTATAGTTGTTAGTCACTTTCATATGAATTATCTTATATAGAGGATTTTATATTGTTTTCAATTCTTGCATATATTTTCTTCCAAAAAACTCAAGTTTCTACTATTTACACTAGATATCTTATATTTAATATGTGAGTTTAACAACTCTGGCTGGTATTGGTTAACTATTAATTCACAATGTTTTTCATAGCCAAGTCTCCTTCTAGTCTCATTTACAGATGATTTTCAAACTACATCTGAGGCAGAATTCAAACACTGAATATTCTCACCTAAGTATGTGCAAATCTCCCATGACACAATGTTCACAAATATATCACAAACTGAAGCTGAATAATTAGAAGCGCAGAAAGAGGAAGCCAGTTTGACCAAATACATGAAATCTGAATCTTCCTCTAATGAGTAATGTTTTTCTCCTCATCTTCCTTATACATCCTTCCACATGCTCAGTATTCATTCAACCAAACCTAGTAATAAATGGTGATGATGTCTCAAATGAAGTTGGTTGCATGTTTTAATCATTCAACTTTCTAGAAAACTTGAGGACAAGTACAGTGTAATTCCCTCCAGAATCAAAGATGTTTTAGTACATAATGTTAAGAGAAAAAATTTAGGCATACAAGTTTAAATATCACATGATTTCTCTTATGTGAGGAACTCAAAATACAAATAAAGAGCAAAATAAAAGATACATAATAGAATACATGTAGATTTTTGCAAATGAAAAGACAACAAAGAGAAAAGGGAGGAGGGGGGAGGATGTCATAAATCCTTTTCTCATTTCTGAGATAAAACACACAGCACCTGAAATTAGATGGAGGAAATATATTTTAGTTCACTGTTTGTAGAATTTTCAGTCCATAACTGACTGAGTCCAAGGCAGGGTGGTACATACCAGAGGGGTAGTAGTTCATGATGATGGAACACAAGAAAAGCAACAAGGTAGTTGAACAGTGCCTTGGTGCCCACTTTATTTTATCCAGACTTCTGGGATCACGAACGTGCCAAATAAAGCAGTAAACTAATTAGTAACCACACATACTTAATGCCACATTCACACAGTCTATATTAAGTTAACTCTAAAAGAAGTATACGACCATATGAGAATTTGAGGGGCCCTCTAGACACAAGTCATGGTAGGGTAAAAGAAGTAGATGAACAAAAGTTTTAAGATGTGTTATATGTAGGCACCAACCCACCTTGATGAATGTAATCATTATGTGCAGCAAACATGGAATGATAAAAATAAAAATTTATTTTGTTATAAATATATATTCTAAATTTGAGTAGCATTTTTATAAAATTTTTCTTGATATGTTTTGAAACAGGAATAAATCTATAGTTTACAAATTAGATGGGAAAACATGTAATGCAAGTCTATTTGAAATAAGTATATGCTACATATTCATATATTTCATTATATATTTATTGATTGTTAATTATGAAATTACTTGTTTGATGTCGACTTACCTAAGAATATTTAGAAATAATCAGACATTAACTAGTTATTACTATGATTGAATTAAAAGCATGATAACTGCCTGATTAGTTTTCAGTAAAGGATATTTACCTAGATAGTTTGTCTAGGTCTAGACAATTATTTTGGAGAACTTGAGGTAGGGCTTGATTCCTTCAGAGAAAAGAAATTCCATCAAAGGACAAGAACTTATGTTATGGTTTCAAACCATTTCTTAGTACTCCTTTTCCTACTGTCCTGAATTTGTAAGCAGAAACCCATAGTTGTTTAAGGCAATTCCTTTTAATATCCCTATTTATCTTTCTATGTTTCCATCCATCCATCCATCCATCCATCCATCCATCCATCCATCCATCTATCCATGTACTGATGGTTAATTTTCTTTACATGGGCAGACTGTAGACAATTACCTACATATCACTATAGATATATTTTGTAGATATGGTTAAATAATATAAAGGAAAGTACCTTAATCATGGGGCACATTTCATTCAATCAGTTTATTTGATAACTCTCTGAGGATAAATGGAAAGAAGAATATATATACAGACATACCTTCACATAAACACACACACACACACACACACACACACACACACACACACATACAGAGCTGCCCATAATTTATAATGGAATGTTGTTTATTTCACTAATTAAAGCAATCTCAGATATAGTCCATAAAGTATCTTATAATTGTTATGAAAATAAAAGCAATCAAATAATTTGATAGTGTTTTGCCTTGCCAAAAATTTAACACCAACCAGTCTCCTGGATAAATTAACAAAACTAGTAGTTTATCTAGGCAAAATAAAGTTTTCACCATGCAACAAAGCTCTGGTTTGGGAGTCCACATAGCCACAACACAGCATACATGCTAAATAACTTTAGGATAAGTAAATTTCACCAAAAGTCTCCCTGTTTATTTTTATTAGATCAGTTTTAAAATGTATTATGCTCCCTCCCTGATGAAATAGATGAAAAGTTCCAATTGAAAATTTATATGAAGCTCTCTTCTACCTATAGCAAGGATTGTTACTCCTTAGTAATAGGAATGATGACACATTTTTAATCAGATCCCTACTAATTAATCCCACTGTAATGGTATTTATTAGAGAAGCAATATATCCTTTCATTAAAATGCAAATTATTTCCATGGAAATCTAATAATTCTTGTTTCATTTGCAGAACAGTTGAGAGTTCATGAATTTGGCATCAAATACATTGTTTAAAGTAAAAAAAAAAACCCTGAAGATCAGATAATGATTCAAAATGATCTTGATTCAGATTGTAGAGCTTGAAATTAACAATTATTGAAAACTTCACTATTTCCAAGTAAATTCCAATTGAATGAAACAATTTGAGTTAGGTATGTTTATATGTTACAGAGCTAATATAAACTGAAGCATCATAAAATTAATATTATTTCTTTTATCAAAAGTCACAAAAGGTAAAAGGAAAAAAGAGAACTTAAGGATTAGACAATGAAAAGAGGGCAAGGAGAAAAGCTAGGAAACATGACAGGGGCAAAGCCAAACATTTATATGCACAAGATGGTTAAGGCAATGATCCTGAGAATCTTCAGCATGTTTTTGAAACTAGCACGTAATTGGTAGGATTCTCACCCTAACTATATATGTTTATACCTGTGAACTAAGCAACTACACTGAAGATAGCAATGTTTAATACTAGGGTCATGATTGGAATGTCTGTCATTCTGGTCTTCTAAATACGTACTGCTTGTCATGGCATACCAATTACTACTATACTGTCTCTCAAGTAAATGTTTTTTTAATAAAAGGGTAATAAATAAAAATAGCAGACAAGAGATAAGTGTCAAAAGACTGTCATGTTACAATGCTGTATATGGTTAGATTTTTAAATTTCTGTGTAAAAATGTGTACTTTTTGTTTCGATTTTTAAAATATTTTTAATTTTTTTAATTTTTTCTTAATATTCTGTAGGAACTTAAAGTTTAACATTTCAATACTTGATGGTAAATACCTGTTCCATGTTATGTGTAAGATATTTAATATTCAGACAGATAGTGAGGTTAAGCTCAGCTGCCTAAGATATAGGGTAATAATATCATTAAGCTTCCCTTCTGGATGGTTAGCAGCTTACATTTTCAGACCAAAAACTAGAGAAATAGAAAGGCTGCAAGGACAACAAACATTTTGGCCCCAGCCTGTCAAGGTCAGTAAAGACTTAGCACATAGGAGAACCTGTACTGCAACATCATGTAATGCAGTCATGTCCCAAATTTACTGATCAAGGAGATTATGGGGCCATAGAAGAAAGTGACTGATGATGTAGAGTGCCCTTAGGGAGAGGCACATGGAGAGAAAACATTGTTTCAGGCTTTCACGGAGAACAAACTGGTTAAGCTATGGCCGTGACTCATCCACATGGTTGATACTGACAAAGGATCTACAAAATGTGATAAAGGGTTTCAGGATAAATCCTGAGGGGATTTGACTGACATTATCAGATACAAAAGTTACATTTCTCTGTATAAGCCTTGCTTTATCTTGGTTTTAACCATCTAGCAGGAAATGTATAAAAACAAAAAATGAAAATTAAAGCCATATTAACAAGCTGAGCTGTAAAAGTCTCAAGTCAACAACTTCTGACATTGTCAGTCTTATGGAAATCCCACTATTATTATGGACTACTGGAGGACATTCAAATACTTCGGTGAATTTAGGCACCTACAATATTTAAATAACAATGGAATACCCATCTCTGACAAAACTAAACAAAAAAAGGTGATACAAATGAAGTATCATTTTGTATATCTATATTCAAAATAGTTAGGATAGATATACAGCTACTTTGTCTTAATTCAACGAATAGAAAAATTTGTACTAATACTGTTTTGGGGCAGGATATCATGTCTTCATCTTGTACTATGAATAACCACTAAGAAGACCACAATATGCAATGTACTAATTACTGAAACTGTCCTTCTAATCAGTTTTGTTTTTTTTTATCTTTTTTTTTCCATTTATTTTTATTTTATTAAAATACAAATGTCAATCAGACAGTTTCAAGACACCTTAACCATACAGAGTCGATGAATTAATACATTGCAAACTGTTTTCATAACGTTTTGGTACTGTACAAGGTGCATACATGAAATTATATTTACAGGTTTTTTATAGCTGAATTATATCAAAGA
>PVKA01024936.1:0-11884 GCA_004027165.1 Ctenomys sociabilis
AGGAAAGAAAGAAAGAAGGAAAGAAAGAAAGAAAGAAAGAAAGAAAGAAAGAAAGAAAGAAAGAAAGAAAGAAAGAAAGAAAGAAAGAAGGAAAGAAAGAAAGAAAGAAAGAAAAAAAGAAAGAAAGAAAGAAGATAGATGATAGATAGATAAATAGATAGATAGACAGAGACAGACAGACAGACAGACAGATAATGATGGAAAGGCTTACCCAGGAGCCCAGTTGAAAAGTTATTAAAAAGAAAGGGGCCAAAAAAAAAATCAAAATTTTTGAAAACTTGTCTGAGCTAAAGGAAAGTCTGAGATTCCAAACTGAAGGGGGCTCCTAAACACCAGGCCAGGCAGCACAGCACAGCACACAGATGGAGAAATGGATCGCAATTCCCACAAAAACCAAACAAGCAGCCCCAGGTCACCTCAAGAACACTAGGCCAAGAGCCAAGTCTTCCAGCCTCCCAGGCCTGGCCCTGGCCGTCCTGCCTCTCTCTCCTCTGGAGCAGAGGATTCAGTGCAGACTTCCAGGTAGCACATGGCAGCCCTAGAAGCCTCAGATGTGTGCGAGGAGCAACACGTACCCTCTTCCATTAAAGAGCTCTGTTGGATTCTGAGTTGCTTTGCTGACTCGCAGGTGTTTCTCATGGAGCCATTTTCTGCCCTAGCTCCAATGCTCCTGGCAGCATTGATGGGTGAGGGTAGGAAGGCATAATTTATTACCCAATCAAAACATAACATCATGGTGAAATTTGGCTTTTGGACCCAGACAACCTGGGGTTTGTAACCTGGACCCACTAACTGTCACATTTTGCAAATTTATTAACTTTTCTGTGCCTCAGTTTTCATATCAGAAAAAAAATTAATAAACAACTCACAAATAAACCAAGATCCAGCAAGTCCTTAGATCCACATCTGACACTTAGAAAACACCTAACACACAAGAGATTTCATCAGGTTTGTGGTCCTCGCCAAATGCTGGCCTCAGATCTTGCTCTCCAGGCTCCTACCACAAGCTCTGCTGTCAGTGCATGGATTCTGCTCTGTAGTACAGGTTCTGCCCCTTCTTTAACTGGTTTCTAGTCAACCCTACTTGACACCCCTCCAGAGCGGGCCACAGCAAGCCCTGTGCAGCCTGTTTTCTCTCCTGGGCCTTCTGCTTGGCATCTCCTGCTTCACACCATTTAGTCAATGCCATTAATCAAAATCCTATAGCAGAAAACGCATGCATAAGTCCAACACATTTATTGCTATGGCAACAATTCAGGTACTTGTCCCAGTGTCAAGCTATATCAGTGGAGATAAATTTTATTGTTTTCACAGTGACAGTTTTTTCTGTGTTGGACTTAATCCATGGAAAAATATAGCCTTTCTCCTTATTTAAGAAAGTGAGAGAGAAAGAGAAAGTGACCTCTGGGTTGCTTATCCAGTGCATTCAGACCTGAAACCAATTTTCCCCTTTCTTTTAAAAATGGAGAAAGACATTCAGTGATTTGCAGCAGTGTCATACTGATCGATCGATTGGCAGGATCTCATAGCTAAGATTCTCCTCATTAAAAGCTGGAGTTCAGCTAGAGCCCAAATGAATTAAGAAATTTGCAAAAGCCTGAGCTGCGATGACTTCCATGGTCTTAGCCTAGGTCAGGGCCCAAATGGTTGAATACACTGGGTGAATACAGCCTGGTGCCTCGACAAACAGTGTTGGTAAGCAGAAATGGGCCTGCGCAGAATATTTTTCTCCTGATGAACAGCACCTCTCACCCAGAGAGATGACCCTTTCTGCTTTGTGGAGATGAGGGAAGGGTCCTCTCTCCCACCTGCTCCAAGCATGTTGGCCTGGACAGGGCGCTGCACGGTGAAACCAGCTTCTGTCTCTTGAGCACTGGATAGTAACTGCCCTCACTGCAGACACTCATGCAGGAAGCTGATTTGCACTTCACTCCCCTTCTGTGCTGAATTGCTCTTCCTTCCTGCCAGAATCAAAACCCAAAGCCATGTATGTTGCTCTCTGCTAGCTGCAAGGAACAATGCAAGAGAAGTAGCCAACTTCGTCCTCGGGTTATTGATAGTCAAGTGGAAAAATGCACTAAGCTTCATTGCTTCCTTCATTCATGCTTCACTGTCTATTATAAAGAAGCCACCATGTGCCTACCACACAGCACCTGGGTATGTGTGCTCTACCAATTAACCAATTTATTTATTTAGTCTATGCAGTTCAGACTGGCCTTGAACTCATGGTGATCCTGCAACCTCCGCCTTGCAAGCACTGGGATTACAGGTATGTGTCACCACGCCCAGCTTGTATGTTTACTTTTTCTATTATAAAAATCACTATATACTTATGGCTTTAAAAATAACATAGGTTTATTTTCCCACCATTCTGAAGATCAGAAATCCAAAGAGGTGTCAGTAGACTAAAATCAGGGTGTAGCCAGATCTACATTCTTTCTGGAAACTCTAAAGAAGAACCTTTCCTTTTCTGATTTCCATGACACCTACCTTCTTTAACTTGCCTCTTCCACAGAAACTTCAGTCTGAATCCTTTTTCCAGCGCTATCCCTCTAGGTTCTTCCTGTCTTTCTCTTCCATTTTCAGAGATTCTTATGGTAAAATGGGGCCCACCCAGATAATCAAGAGTGACTTCTCTTTATTAAAGACAGTTTATTCGCATCATTAATGCCATCTACAGGTGTAATTTCACTTTGCTATGTACTTTAACATATTCAAAAATTTCAGGGATTAAGATATGCACATTTGGGGTGGAGGAAAAAATCATGAATCCATCCTATGCCTTTAAGTTTTGAAACCTCCCTGTAAAGAAGGTATTATTATCTTTATTTGTTATCTACAGATAGAAAACTTGGGATCAGAGAATTAAGAGTTTTTCACAAGGCCAAACAATTAAATAAATAGTGCATCTTAGAATGGAACACAGATTATTTTTTCCCTATGGGACCATAGCAATTACCTCATTTGTTCAGACATATGATAATTATTGATCATCTGCTATGTGCATAATCTCTGAGATATGTGCATATTTGGTGTTGGATAAAGTTTAAAGAAAAGCAATGTAATGCTTTTGATGGACAACAGGATTTATAGTTAGGTTAGAAGCTGTGCTGAGGAGAGGAAACTCAGTATAGTCTGAGTTACTCTAGGAAGGCTTCCAGGAAGTGGTTTAAGTTCCATCCAAAATGGTACAGAAATACAACTCCATTTCTTCCTGACTATTGAGCAGATGCTAAGGAGAAAGGGTGCCCTCAGCTCTTTTACATCCTAAATTTCAAAGTTGTTTCAACTTCCACAGAG
Source organism: Ctenomys sociabilis (assembly GCA_004027165.1). Classification (NCBI taxonomy): domain Eukaryota; kingdom Metazoa; phylum Chordata; class Mammalia; order Rodentia; family Ctenomyidae; genus Ctenomys; species Ctenomys sociabilis. The sequence goes on from PVKA01024936.1 coordinate 3,301, forward strand.
GTCTCAGCAAATTCTTATCAAGGTCATTTTGCCTTACACAAGGTCATGTGTAAGGTCTTCAACAACAATTTTTTACAAGATAAAAGCAAATTGATATGGAAGGAAAATTTTCAACATCATATTCAGTTTATCATCTGGAAGTGATATTTAAAAGAATCTCCCAAAGGTCAGGAGTAAAGTCCAGAATTGAGAAGAAATGTTGCTAAGGGTGTTTGCTCAGCAGCACTTCCCTAGAGAACAGCTTATGGGTGGGCGCTTTCCCCTGGTGGCCAGGCCCAGGGAATGGGGGTGAGGGAAAGTGATGTGGTGCAAGACAGGAAAAACAGAGAGAAAGAGCTTCATCACTGAGTGGGCTGTAGCTCTGCAACAAACACAGCCAGTCGCTGGGTCAGGAAGGACCACTCTGGAGAAAGTAAGGAACGGTTGCGTCTTTGAAGCAGCAGGAACGTGTGACATTCCCTATCTCTTTTTTCTAAGTGGACGAGTCTGCCGAATGGAGCGTCCACTCCTCCATACTTTTGGGTTGCCACCCGTTTGGACTCTATGTCTAGTGTGGTTAGAGGCAGAGGTTGCAGCCAGCTGAGCAAGCAGATGACTATATCAACAATTAAGTGAATAATAGAAGGAGATGATGGTGTAGTGCCAGTTGGAGGTCATGCTGAAATGCTGCCTCCTGCCTGGCAAGTGAGGGGTAGCGGTGGTAAGGGACGGGCGATGGTGGGGGTGGCTAAGGCACTCCACGGCCTCTGCTGCGCAGTACCAGGGCCTATCACAGGTGGAAGCTCTACGGATCCCCGACCTCTGCAGTTGCATGTGTCCATTCCCTCTTATGCAGAGTGGGAAACCAGAACAGGCCATCCTAGAGATCCCATTGGGCCTGTGGTTCTGGTGGGCAAATGGGATGGGGCACATCAACTTCTTCCTACACTGGTATCAATGAAGATCTATAACTTACTGAGTTTATATAAAAACTCAGGGTTTTTTTCTCTTTTCCTTTTTTCTTTTTCTCCTTTCTTTTTTTTTTTTTTTTTTTTTTTTTTTTTTTTTTCCTTTTTTTTTTTTTTTTTTTTTTTTTTTGATAGGATAGATAAACAGCTACTTTCTCTTAGTTCAGTGAGAAGAAAGGTTTGTACTATTATTGTTTAGACAAGATATCAATTCTGCATCTTGTCTGAATTACTACTACAAAGACAACAACATGCAATGTATTATTATAACTTTCCTACTAACCTGTTTTGAGCTGTTTCATTGCTATTTTATCTTTTTTCTCATTAAAATGAGTAAAAAATAAAATAAAATATGAAAAATAAATCAAAGAAACTTTTAAAAATTACTTGAAAGCATAATTATAAACAGGTAACATGTGAATGAATATTTAAATGAAAAAAAACTCAGATTTATATGGCAAAATTCAACTGAGGGAAGAGAAAGATAAAGAGGGAGAGGGGAGGGGGGAGGGAGAGAATATGCTTTTCTCCAGCTTACTGTATCTGGAAAGCTGGGCATAATTTTAGGACTGGAGCAGGCTAGTAAAATCATGTGTTCTAATCCCCTCATTTCATGGTGGGAGAAATAGAGTCTAAGACAATCAAAGACCCGTGCAGTCACAGGCAATGAAGGGTCTTGAACAGAAATCCCCCGACCCTGACACTAGTGCCCCTACTAGCCTGGGGCAGCACAGCCACAGAATAAATGACCTGCGCTTCACCATGAAATGATATGGAATTCGTCAAAATTATATCTCCATTTCATTCCTTTGCTTAAGAGTGCATTTAATACAGACTTAATGGTAAAGATCCATGGTACAGGAGCAAGAAATTTAAGCAGTACATTTGTGTTTACGTTGTTCCCAGCCTTGGCATTGTACTGCATCTTTTCTCTGGCAGGTTTAGGTTACATTGTTTTGTTTTGTTTCCCTTTTCTTAACTGACATTTTGAAATGTGCATTTATTTTTCTTTTTCTGAAATGCTCTCTTGTGAAAATGAAACTGTGTTTGCATAACAGCTAAGATCCTTGTTTTAAAATGCTTGGGGTTGTTGTAAAGAAACTTCTTTCATCTCTAGGGAAAAAATAAACTTGTGAGACAAGTCTAAATAGCTGAGTTGGGGAGCTTAGTTATAAAGGGGGGACTATGTAGATAGGAAAATGAGGGATGGTTTCATTTGAAAGTATTACAAGTACACAGAATGATTTCCATTTGAGTAGAGAATAAGATTTTGTTTGGGTTATAATGTTAGGGTGGAACTTCCTGTTTGGCTCAAGGAAGCAACAAGATGTTAAAGTGCTAGGGATATGGGATTGTAGCATAAGCAGCATTTTACCCTATACCAACCTTACCTTTCTTAATCTTCAGACTTTTCAGGGGTAAGTTGGGCTAGCAATACATTCTCACTTTCACTAGGAACCTCTGGGTCAGAAGTGAATTGTAGTGGAAGTAATGTGTTAGCCAAACCTTCCAAAAATTGTCTTCCAGAAACACCTGTGCTCAGAGAAATCCAATACCTGCGCAAACTCCTCAGTAGACCCTCATCTACTGGAAGAAGCTCATCCCATCCTGTGATTTCTCTGCTATGATCAAGATTTTTCTGTCTCCACATGTTCTTTGGCACCGAGAGTCACTAAGAAGCAACTATCCCACCTGAGGTCATAATTCCCCACTTCCTTAGCAATTCAGAGGGACTGAAAGGCAGCCAATGGAATGTGAGCAGAAATGATCCCACCCGAAAGGGCTAGGGACAAACCTCTATCCTTTCCCCCAGGAATACAGAAAACCTGCAGAGTGAGTTTGTGAGCCACATGTCAAGATGTAGAGCTACAGAATGGAAAGAAGTGGGATCCCTGAATTACCCCTTTTAAATGAGCCTCCTAATTAGAAACAACCAAAGTGGACTATTATGTAAGTGAGAAATAAACGTTTCCTGCGTTAGGCCAATAAAGAGAATTGGGGATATTATCTATTATAGCAGCTGACATGCCCTTAATTAATATCACTTTGGAACAGTTCAGTGATTTCCTTTTGGGAAATTACCTTGCCCATTATGTGTCATCTGGATGGGATAGCAAATCAGATGCTAGTTTCCCATAATAGAAGCCAGAGAGACCAGGACCCTCCTCATACAGCCAGGCTCCGGCTCAGAACTTAGGCTCAGGTAATCAGATCCTCTTTCATGGCAGCGGGGAAAATAATGAGAGAGAAGCACTCATTTTTGGAAGTATTAGCAGGGATTTTGAGCCCTCTGTTCTGCTGCAAAATACTCCTTATGATTTCTATTTTCTAACCTAGATCTGGCTTGCTTTCTGTTCATTCCTGATCAAATTCAAGAAACTCAGCAATTTTGTTAGCTTCTGATGGCTTTCCAATAAATATTTTCTTCTTAATTTAGGTGGAGTCAGTTTCTCTTGCCTATCACAGGAGAACCCTATTACTAGCCCCTATAAAGAACAGTGTAAGCAAAATTTAAAAGAACCCATGTTCCAGTAGATTCTGTAAAGACTGAGTTTGGTAAACAGACAAGACAAATACAGATCTCCTGAAATATAAATATGCTTTACCTAGCTGTCTCCTTGGATTCTGTGAGGAGGGGATGGAGGTAAAAAGAATGAACAGTGTGCTTCTCTATAGGCTGCAATAAATACAACGACGGTGCAGTCAAGTTAGAGAGACTGTGATTGATTTATTACATTATAGTTCATTAAAAGTGTTCCAGTGCATTTTTAAAAACCATCCAGTCATTAAAAAAATCTTTGCGAATACAGTTTCCAACATCGTTATAAGAGATTCTTGACAGCTCTTCATTTTTAATGGCACTGTTATAAACAGGCTCCATAATGGCCCTGCTTAGTGGGAGGCTGGTTCGAAGGCCAACAGCTCAAGGAGTCCAGGTTTACATGGCTGCTTCATGCAAAGACTGAGTCTGAAGTTAATTTGTCCAGAGTAATTGAAGAACTCGGGTTTTGAATGTGATGTTAAATGTACTTTCTAAAAGGGGCTAGAACACCAATTAGGGCTCTAAAACATATTTTCTTTTGTAAATCTGAAAGAAAGAGAAACAAAAGAAGTTGTCAGATTGTCCTTAAACATCTAACAGGGAAGAAATGGTACTTATATGCAATTCAAATTAGCAGGGAAGGATTGTGCCTCGGGCCAACTGAAGGGAAAGTGCTGGTTTTCTAATTTGTGGGAGATGGAGATGAGCTCTCAGCTGGCTTGGCCAGGGTCCCCAAGAGATCAGGCAGCAGAGTGGGTTGGAGGGGGCTGCTTTTGGCCAGTATAGCTTCACTCTCTGCTGCCCAACATCTATCAGCACAAGGAAAGTGTAGGAGATGCAGTTTGAAAGCTCAGGACATGGAGAATGTCCACTATGTCCTAGAAGCATATGTGTAGGATAACTGTGTGTAGTTAATTCCATACCACAAACATTTGCTGGACATTTATGAGGTCCCTCCCACATTATAGGCAATGCTACGATATAGAAATGAACCATTCACAGTATATACTATCAGTAGTAGTTTGACTAGTCAGAACCATAGGAAAATAAGAGTAAAGCTGGTCACAGAAGTGCTGACAGTGTTAGTAAAGACAGCTATGATTTGTATGTGTACAATCTTCCCTCTTCTTGAGGTAAGAACTATAATTTTTAGACAAATTGCCTTTCCATTTTGATGAAGCTGACTTTTAACCCATCCTTCTTTATGCCCTCACTCCAGTAATGGACATGTGAGACACATGCAAACAATGAAAGCAGCATACTACACTTCTCTGGCCTCAGTGGTCAGATGTGAGTCAGGCCAAAGAAACAGCTTAGGATTTTGTTGAAACTACTAAATAAAGATGTTGAGTTTATACTGGCATCACATAGCCCATGTATGCAAGCCTGAAGCTGCTAGAAATTTTATATTCCAATATATGAACAATTTCTTAGACAATAAAGGCAAGGGAGAAGAAAGAAGAATTGAGGCAGACAGAAGTAGCAGTGAAGTTACTTTGAAATGATGAGATTATTTCTACATCAGACTGAAAACTAGAAAAAGGAGTTTATTAATAAAGCTGGCCATCAGACCCTTCCCAGGTTACAGATCTTAAATGTCTGGTGTCCCAATGCACTTCACTGATCCTTACAGATCAGAAACATGTCCAGCCTACTGCTTTGTTTTGTCTCTGCTTAAATACCTACATCTTAACAAGGGAGGGGAAGACATGAAGGAGTGAGGCATCTCAGACAAGATCATGTAAAGTTGACTCTGCCTTAGTATCTCTTATCTCTAAGTTGGATTAAAGGCTAAACTGGAGCTTCTTTTGCTAGGATAAAATTAACCCATAGAAAGCCACCAGTTCCTACAACCTGATGACACTTACATATGTGCATCCATCTCTGCCTGATACATTTTTATCCTGTATAGTTCAGAAAAGTGGGTCATTTTCAATGACAAAGGACCTCATGTTGCTAACACAGTAGCATGGTAGATAAAGGACTCAGACAGACCTCCAGGAGTCAGGGATAGCTAGAGAGCAAGCATCCTCAGAGCTGGTGAAAAGACAATCTAGGAAGTGCCACGTGCTTTTTCTGTCTTCAATCCTAGTCTGGGCCAAGAGACCCCAGATGTACCCTGGAAGTGCCTTGACTTGATCTGCACTGCACCCTTGCTGCATTTGATCTTAGATTCATTGCTTGGTTTTGCCCTGCTCTGCCCTGTATCCCATGGAGCTGTAGCTCAGGCTCCATAGCAACAGGTTCTGAGTAAGTGTCTCATGTAATGCCCCAGGAGGAGATTGGAAGGAGAGAAGATGCTGCAACATTTATATGCCCTCCTCTTTCTGTCTCTCATTTGGGCTCTTGCAGTGGCTATATTGCCTCTGGAGTTTCAGCTCCCACAAGAAAGTCCATATTATGGCTCCATGACTTGCTGGGTACACTTCTTTTTTAGACGCTAATAACAGACCCTGACTTTTTTGTCTCACTGGTCTCATGAGCAGTAACTGCTTCACTAACTCTATATTATCCCTCTAGCCCTTATTGGCCCTTTGGACCTTTCTGATGTTTTTCTATGTTAATTCCTCTCCACTGAATTATCTGGCATGGATTCTAGTCCCTCTATCCATTACCATGTAGCAAATCACCCCTAAATTTAATGGCTTTTAACAATAGCATTTTATATCTCTCATAGTTTCTGTGGATCAGAATGAAGGCAATGGAAAAGTTGGCAACCTACCATAAAAGAAGGCAACCTAAAAATAAAAGCAAGATAATATTAAATTCTTGGCCTTGGCTCTATCCTCCCTTTGTCAAAATAGGAAATTAGCAAGTCTTAGGTGTTAAAAGACGAGCATCAAACTGAGATAATCAAAAGGAGTGAAAAGAAATTTCTTTCTCTGAGTAGAAATCAATGATAATGTTTTAAAAGGCTCTAGTTGTACACTATCATCTCTCCTGCTTCCTAACTGTCAGGTTGTGCACCACAGGGGTACGTGCTTCGGATATGCAGAAGTATTTTGGTTCAGAAAGAAGTTTGCTTACAGAGAATAGAAGCCCTATTAAACTAGTTGGAATTAAAGGGCTTCACCTTGAGAAATCACAGGCCTTTCCCCACCCTTTCTTCTAAGCTCCAAGAGAGCTGCTCTGTTCTGCCTTGAATTTTATCCCTCCCACCTAAATGGACTGGTAGCTTACATGGCATCTACTAGAGATGTCATCAATTATTGCTAAATGTAGGGAAATGAGAAATTCATTTGGCCTAACAGGTGAGGAAGGAGCTCTGACTGTGAGCAAGCCTGGGTCAGCAGGTGAGCCCAGAGGCAGATTCCCTGAAGGTAAGGAGTCCTTGGAAAGCCTTCTGTGGCCTGGAAGTCCCTGCAGAAGTCAGAATAAGCTCTGTCCAGAGTGCTGTGTGAAGTCACTAACAAAAAACGGGGAAAGCCTGAGGCAAAGAAGTTACTGTGGATCTATCTCTTAAACATGCTTAGCTAAGGTTTCAAGTCCTTGCCTGGAGGCCCCATGTCCTTTAATCAGCTGCTGATAGAACAAAGGTTTTGTACAGAATTGCTCATTTCTGATTAAACATCAGTAGAATGCAAACACTATTAGCTGAAACTACCCAAAACTTATTTTTCAATATCTTTTGTGTTTGTTTTCCTAGACATAAGGTTGTTCTGATAGTTTTTGCTTTCTTAAATTCCCAGGAGCTAAAAGTAGAAATGACTTAGTTTCTTTGTGTCCTGTCAAACTATTCAATCCTAAACTCACACATGGGAAGAAGTAATTAGGATGGTTTTAGCTAAACCTTCCCTTCTCAGTTTTTAATGATACCAAAAAAAAAAAAATGTTTAAATAACCAAAGTCACAATTCTTTTCTCTTAACTCCTAAGTTCTTGTAATGGTTGCCTAATCTTTACACCTTCTAGCCCCTGTAAGACCATCTTCTTATTATATCTTTACATTTCCCCTGTGATTATTTAGGAAATTGGTCCCCAACCTACAACAAAACATAAGCCATTCAAGAACCTCCTTTAGGGACTACAGATGTGTTTGGTTTTGCCTGTCAACTCCAATGAGTGGCAAAGCTACATGGAGCTGACAAGATTCCAAATTTGAAGCAGAAACATTGAGTTCATGCAGAGAGAGACAGAGAGAACACTAGGATCAAGGTGAAGGTGAGGGCTATCTGCTCCTTCCTTCTCATCCCATGGTAATTTACCCAGAGCTGAATGCATGGTACTTAATAAGTGTCCGCTCAGAGTCAGCAGCACCCAGGAACTAGTCAAGCAAAACTGTCAAGTGCACACAGTTATTATTAGGATCTTACCAATAAAAGTACATCCCATTACTTTTGTCCTAGTCACATCCTGCTTTGTTTATCCCTTTCTGAGTCATTGTTTCTGGGAACAATAACACTTTAAGATGATTATGGGGCCAGAGGTCTCACATGGGAGTTGTCACCCTACCTTTGGGCATGAAAATCTGAGGAAACCTGATCCTGCCTCATCAAGATGTTGTCAGATGTTGATGACAGGTTTCCAGAGGAATGAAGTTGCACCAAAAAGGGTCATTCATTGACTCAAGTATTCAAATTTAGAGGTGCATAGGTGGCCTAAGGATGTCCAATTCAGTGGTGTGTTATTGAGGACTTTTATGATTTCTCTTTGTCTTCTTTCTCCCTCGCTTTGGTTCTGGCTCTTGTTTCTTCTTTCTCCCATTTTATTTTTCTAATCATTGTCTTACCTTGAACTCCAGGCAGGCCTTGAACTCCAGGCTGGCCCTTCTGATTTCATGAAATCACTGGACTTTGAGCATCACTAAGAAGGGACTAGGTGTCCCAAGCTGAGCACAATCCTCTTGGCTCCACCAAAAGTGCTGAGAATATAGGTGTACATGACCATGCCCAGCTAATTTGCATTGCTATAGGCTGCTTCCTCCAGAGAAAAACATGACTGCTTTCTTCCTTCCATTGTCAATAGGGAGCATGACCTCTCTGAAAACTGTTATGACAGGCAGCCATCCCAAATCTCCCTATAGCAAATGCTATCCTCTAAGCAGAGTTTGGTGGCATATATGTGTAACATAGCATACTGGGTGGCTTCGGTAGAAG
>PVKA01024936.1:11984-33705 GCA_004027165.1 Ctenomys sociabilis
GAGAGAGAGAGAGAGAGAGAGAGAGAGAGAGAGAGAGAGAGAGAGAGAGAGAGAGAGAGAGAGAGAAGAAGAAGAAGAAGAAGAAGAACAACAACAACAACAACAACAACAACAACAACGAGGAGGAGGAGGAGGACGATGAGAAGGACGAGGAGGAGGAGCGCAAGGAGGAGGATGAGGAGGAGGAGCGCAAGGAGGAGGACGAGGAGGAGGAGGACGAGAGGAGGATGAGGAGGAGGAGAAGGAAGTAGAGGAGGAAGAGGAGAAGGAGGAGGAAGTGGAGGAGGAAGAGGAGGATGGGGAAAGAGAAAGAAGAAGGGAGGGAAGGGGAGGAACTTTCTTATAAAAGAGTATATACACAAAAACAGGCCATTTTTACAAAAAAAACTTCAGTGAGATGTTGAACTCACAGGTCCTTTCTGAGTCCCAAGAGGAACCCTGTGTACACAAAGTATTTGAATTTCTACTGGTAGAATTTCTAATAGCTAATCATTTTCAGAGGAAGTTGTACCCACTGAAGCCCCTCCAATCCCATCCGGCTCCCTTGTCCTATTCATCTTCTTTTAGATTACCTCCAGTTTCCATGCAGCATCCTCTTGATACACGGAAGTAAAACTCCCAACCTGACCCACATGAGTTCGTGTTCTCTAAAACCGAAGAATGAATTTTAGGAACAAATGAAGCTTGAGGGTAAAACTTTATTGTAAAGAAAAGCTTCTGTTGGAGAGGGACAGAAGGGGGACCCAAGAAGTTTGCCCAGGAAGCTGCCTCTTCCAGGGACTTTTATAGTGTAAAGCCATGTGGGGCTAAGACAGAGAAGAAGGGGTCTCGCTTAGGTGGATGTGGGGTGGGACAAAACTATGGTCAACCAATGGGATTAGAAGCACCATTGCTCAGGCAAAGTTGATTAGGCCCAGGACCAAATGGGGAAGCTAGTCCCAAAGTGAACAGGCACAAATACAGGACAGGGTCTCTTCCCATTTGACTCACTTGGGTCTTTTCAAGTGATTACTACCTATTTAGAATATCAATCCCAGGTGCTACTCTTTTAGCATTTGTTTGGCCTTTAGGTCTGATTCACAGCAGAAGCATCAGTCCCTCCCAGAGTTGCAAGACATCTTGTCTCCCATATTATCTCTTTTGAGAGCCTGATCCTGTCTGACTGTCTATAATATTTCTATCTAACTCTGCTGCCTATAACACTGTTTTGTCTTCCCATCATTCTCTTCCCCAATTACTGCTAGGGTGGTGGGAGGCCTTTTCTGTCCAAGGAGACCAGGAAAATCTACATGAAATCACTGGACTTTGAGTGCATAAAGAAGGTAATAAACATTGGCGCAGAATTGCAAATTGTAGAACTGCATGGAAAGAATCCTGTTCTTTAAAGGGATAGCAGTGAATTCTTTGTTTAAAGATAAGCAAAAAATGCAGAGGAACATTTCAAATGGAATAAAGACCCATTTAGCAGTTGCCCTAGACCAACTGGAAGTCAGCACCATGCCAGGTATTGACTTGTTAAATCTGGGAGAACATGCATGGATATGCATGTGCCCACATGCACACACACAGATGCACACACACACTTACACAAATTGCATTCTTTATACATATACATTTACACACAATGTGTATAAAGAATGACCTTCCTCCACTCCTCCTCTCCACTGCCTGCAATGGTAACATTTACTGAATATTTTTATTACAAATGCCACAAAATGAAATTCTAATCAATAACAGTTTGCAGGATGGTGGGGAGCGGGAGGGAACAGAATACATTCATAGGTAAAAGATGTTATTATCTCAGTTCAGTAACTATGAAAGAGAAATAGATGAAAAAATCTGGGTTTTATATTAAAAACCGGCACAGCTGTAGAGTTACATAATAAAGTATTGCCTGTATCCATGGAAATGGAGAGTAATTGATGCACCACAAGTTATTTTTATAAACCCAAACAAAAAAATTCAATCAGAAATGTCTTTCCCCGTTTTGGGGGCATTGTATATTTTGTATCTGTACATAATGCACACATTTAGAGTGTGAATGCACTCATTATTGATCAGCCGTGTTGAATAGGACATGCTGCTTTCCCTGAATATTCAAGATTAGAATCCTGTGGCCTAGCTCCCACTCCTGCTTCAAAGACTTCCTCTAAATAAATCGTGCAGTGCTTTAAAATTCAGGCAGTTCTAAGCTGGGGAGAATAAAAGAGCCCCATTCCTGGTTGTTGAGGTGTCTGAAGGGGGAAGTTTTAAAGATGGGCATTCTGCCTAACACATACTCTTTAATTCCCCCATGATGCCATTATGTGCCTTGCTTCACCCAAGTACATATGTACACACACTGTGGATCACAGAGATAAACACAGAGAAGCCTTCTAAACAGCCAGGATGCATAGCACTTTACGATTTGTCCAATTTGTTTGACGAAAAAAATCACTAAAAATGTCAATTTCAAATGCTAATTCTTCCAAAAGAGAGATGTAGAAACTTGTAAAATGACTGTTCCTCCTGAGCTGGCTCTTGTCATAGACAAGCTAGAGAAAAATGGATGTAAGGCTGGCTTCAGAAGTGTGTGACCTCACCCCAAAGGATATTGTTCTTTAATATTTTCATCTTTCTCCCTTGAAATTGTTATTAGTTTTTTTTTAACAATGGGCCTTGAAGGTTTATTTTGCTGTGAGAGTTGCATATTATATGGCTAATCTTATGTATAACTAAAAGTATACATAAACCTGGGTAAAAACTCCAAACTCACCATAAAACAGGAATTCTTTGGCAGGTTGGTGGAATCTCTGAGCTTCGGGGTATTCATCTGTAATATATTATTAACAATTTGACTTCAAGGGACTTTATGAAAGTTATGACACCATGTTTGTAACATACTCATGGCTTGAAAATAGATAAAGACTTGCTCAGATGGGGAGATGAATCCAGTCAAGTTGAGTGAAATAAAGATCTGAAGAAAAGAGGAGTATATTTCAGCAGGAAACTGGAGAGAGAGACTGACTCTCGTCTCTCCCATGTTATATCAATATCTGCACTGAGTTAGGGCAAACTGCTGCAGGGTACTAAGCAGCTTTTCTTCTGGATGGTTGACAACCTAAGTTCACAGATCAAAATTGGAGAAATAGAAGAGCCACAAGGCCAGTCAACACTTTGGCCCTAGCCTTTCAAGGTCAGTGAAGACTCAGGGCATAGGAGGACCTGTACTGCAACATCATGAAACTCAGTTGTGCCCCAAATTTTCTGATCAAGGAGATTATGGAGCCACAGAGGAAAGAGACTGAAGTTCTATAGTGTGCCTGGGGAGAGTCACATGGAGAGAACACTTTCTCTCAGACTCTCATAGAAAGCAAACTGGTGAAGCATTGGCCGTGACTCATTCACATGGATGACACAGACAAAGGATCTACAGAGTAAGGTACAGGAATACAAGATAAACCCTGAGGGGACTTCACTGACTTCATCAGAAACAAAAGCTACATCTTTTGATATATAGGTCTTGATCTATCTCGGTCTCAACCATCCAGCAGAAAAGTATAAAAATGAGATATATAACATGGGGCCATAATAATGGGTTGAGCTGTAAATGGCTATAGTCAAAAACTTCTTCAGATAACTCACTATTGTTGTGGAATGCTGGACTGTGTTTGATTGTGTCGCTGAGTTCAGGCACCTAAATTGGTTTAATGACAATGGAGTGCCCATCTTTGACAGGTCTAGACAAAAAAGGGGTATACAATGGAAGAATCATGATATGTGTGTATAAACCGTACTGTTAGGATAAATATGCCGTGCTTCTGCATAATTCTATGAGAAGCAAGATTTGCACTAATAGTGGTTGGAGAAGATATTATGTCGGCTTCTAGTACTATGGAAAACCACTAGGAAAATAACAAGGTAGAAAGTATTAATTATTGAATCTAGGATATAATTCAGGTATAAAAAGATAAGTAAACAGCTACACTCTCTTAATTCACTTAGAAACATCTGCTATAATAATGTCTGTAAGTATAATATCATGTATGCACCTTGTACGATACCAAAACATTATGAAAACAGTTTGCAACGCATTAATCTATCGAATTTGTCCTGTTAATTTGTCTTGAAACTGTCTCATTGCTATTTGTTCTTCAATAAAATAAATGAATAAAAATAAAATAAAAGCACAGACTTCAAAGGTGAGAGATCTAAATTCAAGTCTTATATTCCCACCTTCTTGCCATCTCACCTGCCATCAAGGCAGCAGCCTTTCAGAGTTCTGTTCTTACCAGCCAAACCTTGATTACTATGTGTGCTTCTTAGAATTTTAAGGGGCTATAATGAGGTGATATGACAAAGCATCTATCATAGGTGACATAAATATCCCTTCTACAAGGCTTCATAGCACTAGGAACACAAGTTCTATAGAGATCAGTAGATTTACCCTAGCCATAGCCTTTATTCAAGAAAACGGCATTAGGATATGTGAAATAAGCCAGTTACAGAAGGACAGTGTGATTCCACTTACACAAGGTCACTAACCGTCTTACACCTAAAAAAGCACAATGCCATTTTCTAGGGTTGGGAAGGAGAGCAAATGGGAAATGGTGACTCTGAGTATGGAGCTTCAGATGTACAAGATGAAAACCTCTACACATATTCATGCTTCTGTGTCATACCCTAAACTTAAAAATTTATTGAAAGGATTGGTTTGATTTCATGTGATCTTTTTCCTACAACAACAATAATAAAGAAAACAGTGCTATTGAAATAAAAAAAAAAAAAACAGACCCACATGTGTAAATGTTGTATAGTGTCCCTCGCATAAGAACTCAAAATAAGAATTAAAATTGAAAGGTACACCATAAAGATCCAGGGTATCACAGGCCCAGGGAGCATGTAGGAGAGGTTTGAGCTTCCTTGTCTCCTCAAGATCCCCCCAGACCAAAACTCAGGCACCCACATGAGGGAGACCCGCTAGCGCACCACCAGGACCCCTGTGACTCTCTGGAGCTCCTGTCACCAAGCCTGCCAAGTGAGTGAGAACTTCTATGACTCTCTCGGAACCTGCAGATTCAGCCCAACCAAGGCCCAGTGAGCCTGGGGGAGAGCTTCCGGCTTCCCTGTGACTGCGGGACTTCTCCACACCAAAACTCAGGCACCCACGTGAGTGACACTCTCTACTGCGCCATTGGGACAAATGTAACCCTTCAAAGCCCCCAAAACCAAGCCCACTGAGTGAGTGAGAAATTTGGCAACTGTCTTGGGACCCCCAGATCCAGCCCAGCCAGGGCCCGGCTAGAATATGGGAGAGCTTCTGCGCTCCCCTGTGCTCCCTGGGCCAGGGGCACAACAGAGGGGCACCACAGATTCACTGTTGTGCCAGAGAGGCACAACAAGTTCACTTCCAAGGGCTGCACCACAAAGGAATGAACAAAACAACTAGACCCAGACCAGCATAACTGGATAAACTCGAACTTAATAGACCTACACCCGAATTTCAGTAGGTAATAAGGTTAGAACTGCAACAAAGCTTTACAACAAAGGTCAGAGGTCAGTGCTATACAAAAATGACAAAGACAATCTCAGGCCTCAAACCCACCCATAAAGATTGCAGAGGACACTAGCTCAGCTGAAATTAATGAATTAACAGCATTGGAAGTAAAGAAACAATAGCAGAAGGGTATAGAGGAACCCAGAGCAGAATTAATTCTGGAAATAAAAAAAGAAATCTCTGAATTCATAACATCCGAAGTAAAGAATCTAATACAGAAACATATGGGAGAAACACAGTGCCCACCCACAACAAGAGCAGAAGACATTAGCTCAGCTGAAATGTATAAATTAACAGCATTGCAAGTAAAGAAACAACAGTAGAAAGGTATAGAGGAATTCAGAGCAGAATTAATTCCTGAAATAAAGAAGAAATCTCTGATTCATAGCATCTCAAATAAAGAATCAAATGCAGAAATATATGGAGGAAACTCAGTCTGAAAAAAAAAAAAACTCTGCAGTAAAAGAATTAATAACTGCCTTTAAAGAAGACATTGATGAAAAACTAAAGGAGATTAGAAATATGATAGATTCTTGAATGAGCAATACAGGAAAGAAATAGATCATATGAAACAGAGACAGAGATGTACAAGAACTTAAAATCTCAATCACAGGTCTACAAAACTGTTTGAGTGAAAGTGAACACAGAATTTCAGATATTGAAGACGCTGGTGCAGCTAGTGAAAATATTAGAAAGGATCTCTTAAAAACAAATAGGATGCAGGAAAAAATAATCCATAAGCTGCAAGAAAATGCAAAGATGAAAAATATAAGACTAATCGGTATCAATGAGAAAGTTGGACTCAGTACAAACCATAAAAAAAATGGGCAGAAGTAATAGCAGAAAACTTCCCAAAAATGAGGAAACAATCTAACATCAGATAAGTGAAGCATACAAAACGCCAAATAATTTTGACCCAATTAAAACACACTGACACAAGATCCCATAAATCCAACAGAAGAATAATGTACTGAAAGCTGCTAGAGAGAAGAAGCTGATCACATCCAAAGGAAAACCCATCAGAATTAAGGCCGACATCTCTTCACAACCCATGAAGGCAAGAAGAGCATGCAGCAGAGTACATCAGGGTGCTCTATGAAAACAAATTCCACCCAGATTACTATACCCTGAAAAAGTCTTCTTCAAGTTTGATGGAGAACCGAAATATTTCCATGACAAAGAACAACTAAAGAATTTTATGATGACAAAGCCATCCCTACACAGGCTACTGAAAGATGTCCTATAAAGGGCCCACAAAGACCAGAATTCCACCAAGGAGAACAGAAGGAACCTACTAAATAGGGAAAAAAATTAAACACAGGACAAAAAGGAGTAAACAATAGCAGGTAAATAACATGACAATCATAAGTCAACACATTTCAATTATAACCATCAATGTAAATGGACTCAATTTTCCAATTAAGAAAAATAGACTGTCACAGTGGATTAGGAAACAAAACCCAACAATATGCTGTATACAGGAATCACACTCAACTCAAAAAGACATTCATAGGCTTAAAGTCAAAGGATGGAAAACAATACTACATGCCTCAGCACCTCAGAAAAAAGCAGGAGTAGCAATTCTGTTCTTAGACAGTCTTAACTTCAGCAGATTTCTCTACACAAATCATCAAATCACGAAGAACTTAGAGTGAAGTATTTCAGGTTGTGAAAGAAATTAACTTCCAACCCAGGTTGCTGTACCATGCAAAACCGCCTACTAAATTTAATGGTGAGATAAGAGCCTTCCATGACAAAGAACAATTGAAGAACTTCATTACCAGCAAACCAACCCTACAAAGAGTACTGACAGATAGTCTAGAGAGAGTCAGAAATTACCCCAGCTTCAAGAACAATGTAAAGGAGTCACCAAACAGAACAAGTAATTAAAAAGAGGAGAAAAGTACAGAACCTACAGTAGGAAAATAGCATGACAAAGATAAGCCAAAACATATCAGTTAAAACCATTAATGTAAATAGCTTTAATTGATAAATTAAAAGAATCAGACAAGCAGAGTGGATTAAGAAACAAAATCCAACATTATGCTGCATACAACGAACACATTTAGTTCAAAAGAAGATTCATAAACTAGTAGTCAAAAGAGGGGAAAAAAACTGTCCATGTCAAAAGAAACCAGAAAAAAGTAGTGGTAGCTATTTAGATTGCTGATATCAATTGCAAACCAAAAGTCATCGAAGAGAAAAAAAACGAAATTACATACTTCTTAAGAGAAAACTATAAGAGATAACAATTATATATATATAAGATCACCCACCTACATAAGACAAATTTTAACAAACATGAAAAGTCAAATGAACAATAGTATAATTTTAATGGGGGACTTTAATATGCCACTGTCACAAAGAGACAGATGAACTAAGCAAAAATCAGCAAGTAAATAACAACTAAAAAAAAAAGATGAAGAAATTAACTTGGTAGACCTCTACAGAGTGTTTCACCCAGCAACAACAAAATACACCTTCGTTTCAACTGCACAGGAGGAATTCTTAAAAATAGACCATGTACTACAATATAGAGCATTCTTGAGTAAATGCAAAGGAATTGAAATTATAGCATGTATGCTATTTGAGCTCAGTGTTGTTAAACTGGAAATTATTGACAAAAGAAACTACAAAAACTCCACAAACATGGAAATTAAATAACAATGTCCTAAACAAGCAGTGAGTCACTGATGAAAATAAAGAAGAAATTGAAAAATATTTTCAATTAAATGAAAATATAGGTACAACCTGTTGAAACCTGTGGGATACAACGAAAGGTGTCTTTTTTTTTTCAGAACCAGGAATTGAACTCAGGCCCTTGTGCTTGCCAGGCAAGTGCTTATTCTAGTGAGCCATCTCCACAGCGAAAGCTGTCTTGAGGGGAAAATTCATACCAATAAACTTGCAAGTTAGGAAAACAGAATATGCCCAAATAAATGATTTTATGCTGCACCTCAATCTCCTAGAAAACGAAGAGCAAATCAAGCTCAAAGCCCAAAGAAAGTGGGAAATTATAAAGATGAGAGCAGAAATTAATGCAATGGAGATGAAGAAAACAATACAAAGAATAAATGAATCAAAGAGTTTATTCTTTGACAGAATAAATAAAATCGATAAATCCCTAGCCAATCTTATCATAAAAAGAAAAGAAAAAAACCAAATTCATTCAAATAAGAAATGAAAAGGGTAAAATCACTATAGATCCTAGAGAAATTCAAAAGATCATCAACATCTACTTTCAAATTCTTTACTCTCACAGGGTGGAAACCACAGAGGAAAAGGACTGTTTCCTAGATACATATGAAATGCCAGAAGAGAGTCAAGAAGATATACAAACTCTCAATAATCCAATAAAGGGAAAAAAATTGAAAATGTAATAAAAAAAACCTTTCCAACAAAAAAAGTCCAGGTCCATATGAATTCACGGAAAAATTCTACAAGACATTTAGAGAAGATTTAATGCCAACTTTTCTAAAACTCTCCAAAGAAATTGAAAGGGAAGCAATTCTCCAAACTCATTCCTGGAGGCAAGTATTACTCTAAAGTAGGTATTGACGATCTGAATTTTTCTAGGGTCTGTAGTGATTTTGCCCTTTTCATTCCTTATTGCATGAATTTGGGTTTTTCTTTCCTTTTTTAAATTAGATTGGCCATTCTCTCTAATGAATACAGTCGAAAAAGTCCTCCATAAAACACTAGCAAACAGAATACAGCAAATCATCCAGATTATACATCATGACCAAGTGGGATTCATTCTAGTAATGCATGGATAGTTCAACATACACAAATCCCTAAATGTAATACACCACATCAGTAGAGTCAAGAAAACAAAAACCACATGACCATCTCAATATATGTAGAAAAAACTTTTGACAAAGTCCAATACTCATTCAGGATAAAAACCCTAGAGAAATTGGAATAGATGGTCTGTATCTCAAATTGATTAAAGCCATCTTTGAGCATCCCACAACCAATATTATATCAAGTAAGAAAAAAACTGAAGGTGTTCACTTTAAAGTCCAGAACAAGACAAGGATGTCCACTGTCTCCACTCCTATTCTTGAAATATTAGCCAGAACAATGAGACAAGAGAGAGAAATAAAATTAATAAGGATTGGGAAAACAAGAAGTGAAACTATCATTATTTGCAGATGACATGATATTCTACATAGCGGACCCCAAAAACTCCACTAAGAGTCTTGCAGATTTAATTATCAAATTCAGCAACATAGCAGGATACAAAATGTATCTGTATATACAAAACAGTTGGGACAGAGACACAGCTACTTTCTCTTAATTCAATGAGAAGAAAGATTTGTACTAATAATGTTTGGACAGGACATCATGTCTGCATCTTGTACTATGAATAACCACTATGAAGACAATAATATGCAATATACTAATTATTTAAACTGTACTACTAATTGGTTTTGAAACTGTCTCATTGCTATTTGTTTCTCAATAAAATTAATATAAAAAGTTAACATCCAAATATCAGTAGCACTTTTGTAGACAAATAATGGATTCATTGAGAGAAACGTTGAGGAAACCATACCTTTCATAATAACATACAAAAACCAAAGTACTTAGCAATCAACTTCACAAACGAAGTATAATATTTATACAGTGAAAACGTGTACTCTGAGAAGAGAGATTGATAAGGATTTGAGAAGATGGTGAGATATTCCATGCTCCTGGATAGGAACAACCAAAATTGTGAAAATGGCCATTATACCAAAATTGTTATACAGATTCAATGCAATCCCAATTAATCCCAATTAAAATACTATTAGTATACAAAACAGAGCAAGAAAAAACTTTCCTCAAGTTCCTTTGGAACCAAAAAATACCCAGAATATCAAAATCAATCCGAGGAAACAAAGGAAAGGCAGGAGGTGTCACATTCCATGAACTAAATTTATACTATGAAGGTATTGTAATAAAATCAGCACAATACTGGCATAGAGACAGACTTGAGAGTCAATGGAACAGATAAGAATGTTTAGACACAACTACAAACACAATCAGGCACCTTATCTTTGATAAAGGGGCCAAACATGTTCACTAAAAGAAAGATAGCCGCTTCAATAAATGGTGCTGGAAAAGCTGGCTTTCCACATTCAGAAGGCTAAAATTAGACTTATGTTTCTCACCATGCTCTAAATTGCAGTCAAAATGGAGCAAAGATTTAAACATTACAACAGAAACATTAACTCTTCTAGATGAAAATGTAGGTAGAAATCGTAATGACACAGAGTTACATAGTGAGTTCATGAACAAAAACCAAACTGCAAGGGAATTAATTCAAACAATCAACAAAAAAAATTTCATCTTTTTGAAAACTTTCTGCACTTCTAAGGAAATTTCCAACAGAGTAAAAAGAAAATCAACAAACTCGGAAAAATTTATAGCCAATTGTCCCTCCAACAAAAGTCTTTTTTTCTAGAAGATATAAAGAAATTTTAAAACTCAAGTTCCCACATTCAAAGAACCAATCTAAAAATGAGCATCTGGGATGTCTATACACTTTTCAGGTGAGGAAATTCAAATGATAAATATATGAAAAAAAAGTTGAACATCATTCGCCATTCATGAAATGCAAATTAAAACAACTAATTCTAGAGGAGCTGTGGGGGAAAAGAAACTCTTCTCCACTGTAGGTAGAAGGGCAGACTGGTACAACCACTATGGAAATCAACGTGAAGATTCCTTAAAAAGCTACAATTGGAGATCCCATTAAAGCTATCTTCCTCTCCTAGTTATTTTTCCAGAAGAACTGAAAACATCACACCCAGTGATATATGTGTGCCATGTTTATAGTAGCACAATTGACCATAGCTAAATCCTGGAAACTTAGATGCCCATCATGTAAGGAAAGGATATAAATGCGATACTTTTACACAATGGAGTAATATTAAGCTATAAAACAGGACAAATTGAGTCTTTTTGTTGGTAAATGTATGCAACTAGAGACCATACTCTTAAGTGAAATAAATCAGAGCCACATGTGCAAACATTGCATTGCCTCTTTAGCATGAGAACCTGAAAGAGAAAATGGTCTCTAAACAGTACAATAGATACTGGGAAAAGGGAATGAACTTATTAAAAAGAAAAGAGTTGCTGAGTTGGGGAGAAGGTCAGGAGAGGGAGTGGGGAAAGAGATTTATCTATTTATGTAAACAGGATGGTTTGGACATCTGTACTGTGGATTTCTGCTAGTCTATGAAAAAGAGCAGATAATACTAAATTTGTTTTGTCCCCATTTTTTCAATTTGTTTTGTCCTCCTTTTTGCTCCTCTTAATTTCTTATATATTTCTTTTTCTCTTTCTTCCAATTTTGCACGCATGTATCTGGTAATGTGAATAACTGGTTAGAAGACACCACTATGCATTATAACAAATACTATAAAATTCATATTACTTTGTTAATTGAAATTCTGTATTATTTGTAGTTTTTCTGTTTTAATACTATTTTGTAGTCTCTTCATAGGATAAAATTAAAAAGACCATATTCATAAGTGAAATAAATCAAATGCACGTATGTAATTATATTGTCTCCCTGGTATGAGAAGCTAAAAGAGGAAATAAGACCCAAAATGTACAATAGGTAATACAAAACAGTCTTAGGCATTGCTAAAATGCCATTCCATTGCCTTAGCACCCAGATCTACAAACATCACTACAGGAAAAGACCTGTTCTTGTATGAGTGCTTCAGTTCCACAACTCCTCAGAGTCCACAGCCCAGAGTCAAGTTCTAGAATTATCCAGGCCCACCACTCCCAAGACTTCCTCTAGCATTGATGTACCAGGATCCATAACTCACCCCATACCTTTTCTCATGCTTTTTTACAATCAAAATTTTTTATCAATTTTTGTTTTTAGGGGCCTGGGAGATAGCTCAGTAGAATAAGTGCTTGCCTGGCAAGCATAAGGGCCTAAGTTCAATCCCCGGTTCTGGCAAAAAAAAAAAAAATTGTTTTTATTAGTATACCTTTATAGTACACAACAGTTATATTCCTCATGGGGGAATTCTACATGCTAATAATGCATCTTAATTCTTTGTCCATCCCTTCACCCCCCTCTGTTACCCCTCTGCTTTCATCTCTTGGTCCCCTTCTGAATTGCAGAAGATCTATCTCCTTATTGTCTATTACCTAATTTTTATTTTTCTCTTTATATTTTAGGTTTTTCATATAACAAAAATCATGCAGTATGTAAGCTTACACA
Organism: Ctenomys sociabilis; assembly: GCA_004027165.1. Taxonomy (NCBI): domain Eukaryota; kingdom Metazoa; phylum Chordata; class Mammalia; order Rodentia; family Ctenomyidae; genus Ctenomys; species Ctenomys sociabilis. Next base: position 24,752 of record PVKA01024936.1, read on the forward strand.
TCCAACTTGTTTAACTTGACATTACAGTATCAAGGTGCACTTTTTCCTGAAAATGACTGAAGTTTATTTTTCTTAGTGGCAGAGTAGTGCTCCATTTTGTGTAAAAACATTTTCTTTATCCATTCATCTGCTGATGGATGATACAGGCTGTGCCATGATTGAGCTATTGTTATTTGTGTGGATGTAAGCACAGGAATGCATGTATTGCTGTAATACCTTGAACTTTTGGGAGAAAATAGCTAGAAGTTGGATGAACTTTCTAGGATTAGTGTTCTGAGGAATCACCATACTGACTCCCATTGCAGGTACTAGTTTACAACTCCACCAACAATAGCGAAAGTCTTTTATTCCCCAAAAACCTCATCACCATTTGTTATTGTCATATTTGAGGTCTTTTGTTCCAGCTGTAGCTGAGTGAGTGGTCTAAGCCCTGACTCATCACATTCTATTAATATTTGCTCCATGTATCACAGTAACTAGAAAACATAGCCAAACTGAGTTTTCCTCAAATACTGCATCCTCCCCTCCTCTCCCTGGTAGAAGAGGCATTCAGATATCACAAGCCAGTGCCTCATCAGATTGAGTGTCTTTTTTTGCTTGGCATAATGCTGCCTACACTGCAGGGCTCCAAAATAAGTAATGAACTATTATTTTTGTGAGGAAAATATCCAAGTATTAATTCCAAAGAATGAAGGGTGTGTGGAAAGAGCATAACGTATGACAGATTTGGAAATATCTTCTTGAGTGGTCATGGCCTGACAAGAGACTCTTTCATGCCTACAAAGTTGGGATAATTTCTTACCTCAATCTCTTCACAATTATTTTTTTATTTTCCATAATTTTATTAAAGAACAAATAGTAATGAGACAATTTCAAATCAAATTAGTAGGACAGATTCAATAATTAATACATTGCATATCATTTTCTTAGTGGTTATTTGTTGTACAAGGTACAGACATGATAGTTTATTTACATACACTATTAGAGAAGATCCCTCTATTCACTGAATTAAGAGAATGTAGCTGTATACATATCTTTTTTCAAAAGCTGATTCATAGTACAATAAATTAATACTTTTTACATTGCTGTCTTCCTAGTGGTTATCCATAGTACAAGAAGCATACAGGATATCCTGTCCATTAGTGCAAATCTTTCTTCTCATAGAATTACATGAAAGTAGCTGCAGAGTTATCCCAACTGTTCTGAATATATAAATATAGAATGTTCCTTCCTTTGTATCCCCTTTTTTGTTTAGTCCTGTCAGAGATGGGCATTCTGTTAGCACTCAATTATTATAGGTGCTTGAATTCAGCAAAACACTCCAACGCAATCCAGCAGTCCACAATAGTAGTGGGTTATCCACAAAAGTTGTGGGTAATCACAAATTTGACAGCTCAGCATATTAATGTGGCTTTATATACCTTGTTTTTATACTTTTCTGCTAGATGGTAAAGACCAAGATAAAGCAAGAAATGTAACTTTTGTATCTGATAAGGTCAGTCAAATCCCCTCAGGATTTATCCTGTAACCCTGTACCAGACTTTGTAGATCCTTTGTCAGTGTCAGCCATGTGGATGAGTCACGGCCACTGCTTGACCAATTTGCTCTCTGCCTTCATAATTATTGAAAAATAACTTTTAGGAGTCCAGAGTGTGTTTTAGACAATAAAGAAAAAGAATACATGTTCACTAAACTTAAAATACCAGTTTAAGATTGTGTGTTGTATTTTCTCCAAAACAGAGACTTCTGAATTTTAGATGAGCAGGTATTTCCTGTGCAGTCTATTATTTACAGTAAAGTACTGGTAAATCAGCACTCAAAACAAACAAATAAAACATGTGCATAATCCTTATTTCATGGTATTTTTCAGTTTCTATTGAGTCCATATTCCTTCTATTTCTAATTTCAAGCTACCAATGGTTTTATAACCAGTTTTCAAGATTCTTTTAATTTGTATGAACTGATACACATTAGTACCAGTACCCTTGATGAGTTAGTTTGAGAACTACAGGGCCTCTTGCCTTCGCTTTATAATACAGTCTTTAATGTAGCAGAGACACAGACATATACATTTTGATTAATTGTTTTGGTTGTTTTACAACAGAGATCTGTATCAGCCCTGGTACTCATTGTTACCTGAAGCCCATCATGGTAAGCATGATGAATTTCCCAAAGGTTTCATTCCGAAAGATAGATAGGCTGACAATTTATAATAATGCAACAATCCTACTGTATACTCTAAGTGTTCTACCTTATTATATTTTTAAGAACCATACTCTAACAAGGTTAGGTAGTATTTCCAACATTAAGACATTTGTGGCTAGACACAACTAGTCTCTCAAGGTATTTAAAGACCATTAGCCAAAAAAAAAAAGGAAAAAACGAAAACTCATCACTCCCACAGAAATTGTCTTGATGGAACAAGATAAAATTCTTCCATTTGCTCTCAATTTTTCTATTATTTATGAGCAAATCACAAATCACAGGGGGAGGGGCAGCAGATAGAGATAAAAGCATATTATGGGAACACATGCGTGGGTTATGTACAGTACATTCTGAAAATGCTCCCCTGAATCTTAGCGCAATGTGTAAAATCATCTCTGGGATAATACAATTTGCTCTGTAGTGAGACTAGTAGAGAACCTGCAGATTTCTTTCTCCAGGAATGGGTGAAATCTTTGAGGTTTGGATTTAAGAGAAAACTTAGGCTAAAAGTAAGTCTGAGAAAAAGCTACTTTAATGAAAGTTTCTTTAGGTAGGTTCCACTATCTGATAGCATGTCCTACAGGAACTCACAGGTCTAAATAACTACAGCTGCTCCATGCAGCTCACTTTGAATTTGGTCACTAGTTTTTTTTTTTCTTTCAAATGGTGCTCAACTATTGTACTGAAGCCCCATATTTTCTCTATCTCATCAACAGCATCCCTTTCCCACTGGCCTTGTATTCTCAAGGGAGCCCAAAGCCCTAGAAACACAAGGAGGTCATACGCTTGCTCTTATATGGTCTTCTTGTAGATGATTATGCATAGATATTTAGCTATGGTTCTTCTCTCATAGTTCCATCACTTCTACATATCTCCTTCCAAGAAATTTTCTAACATTCTGTAGTATCCTTCTGGAAAGGTAGATAAATGCACGGACAATTACTGCAGATAGACAGTCCTGGATTCAAATTCCTCTCCCTCTCTTCCTTTCATCTATTGTATTCCAGTAGGTAGGTAACATTATACAACATATTTAGCCTTCTAAAAATGTTTTCTCATCTCTAGAATGGTAGCAACACTTAAAAACTGTTGCCTTTAATTATCTGATTCAAATGTATTAATAAAAGTTCATGTACTCCTCAGTCAGAAGGAATCTCTCCTTCATCTTGTTTTTCACTGGCTTCAGTTAAGGTGTGCCTCAATCTCAAAGTGGCATGAATAACCACTAAGAAGACAACAATATGCAAGGTATTAATTATTGAAACTGTCCTAATAATCAGTTTTGAAACTGTCTCATTGCTCTTTGTTTCTCAATAAAATTATTTTTTAAAAAAATCTCAAAGTGGCCTAGTGACCCCTGATACTCCATGAGGACAATGTGCAGCCTTCTGGGTGCAGTCCAAGGGACATTATGTTTTTAGGGCCAATGGAATAAATATTACACAAAATAACAAATGAGTTTTCTATTAATAGGTGATTCTGAACCAGCACAGTTTTGCCCACCAGAGGTTATTGTTAATGTCCAGAGACATTTTTTTGTCATCACTAATGGAGGACTGCTACCGGCATCTAGTGGGTAGAGTTGAGGGATGTTGCTAAGTGTCCACAAGAAATGAACAAGACAGCCTTCTCATAAAATTATTTGGCCTCCAGTGTCAATCGTCTGGGTATCAAGAAATCTAGATTTAAATAATCAGGAGTGGAAAGATTATTTTCTTTTTCTGACAATTATATGAAAACGTATGGGTCATAATTATTGAAACTTTCTGTACAATGATCTGTATCATCCACAAAAGTACAGAAAGTTAGGATGAGGTGGGACCTTAGAGCTCATGAAATCTCAGCTTTGCATTTCACAGTGGAAACCCAGAGGTCCTGAAAGGAAAGAATGGGAAAAGCTGTACAGGACAAGAATTGAGGCTTCCAATTTCATGTTATTGCTAAGGCCTCGCCCACTTTCTTTCCACATGCCAGCCTTCCTTTAGCTCTCAGCTATAAGTTCAACACTAGCCTAGATACTGCAGCCTGTTTCCCTGAATGAGGGAATCATTTCCCACTCCTACCATTCCCATCCTACATGGTTGATTTTTGCTACATCATGAGCTACCCGTGCTCTTTTTTATGTAATAATTATATTTAAACTGATCATTTCTTCTTAATAAAATGTAATAAATCTTTCACCAGCACAAGCAAAGTTGGTCCCATTTTCTATAATTACAATGTACTTAAATTGGCACTATTCAAATAAAAATGTGCACAGGGGCTGGGGAGATAGCTCAGTAAAATAAGCACTTCCCTGACAAGCACAAGGGTCTGAGTTCAATCCCTGGTTCTGCCAAATAAATAAATAAATAAATAAATAAATAAATAAATAAATATTCACTGTAACCTTTAAGTCTTTGAGACAGAGTTCTGCTTTCTCTGTTAAAAAAGGAAACTTGCAAGTGTAAAATGTGTTGAAGATATACTGCCAACAAATGGTAATTTTCTCCTTAATGTACAAAGAGATACCAGGAAAGTATTTAAAAGAGACTTATTTCTGTGTACATCAGCATTGTTTATTGGTATACCTGTGCACCATTTAAAATCATCTGGTAGTCTCTTGGCAGTACACTTATTTGCCTTTCAGAGTAGAATCATAATGTAGAATTCTATGATCTGTGATCTTTATCTTTATTGTAAACTCTCTTCCCCTTTGAGTATTGGCTGAATCCATAAATCTGATTATATCACATCTATGATTGTTACACTTTGTAACAAAAGGGAAACAATCTTGGGAACCTGACCTTGCTTTGAAATCGGTTTACTTTATCTGTTTGCTGCAAAGGAAGTGAGTTGGATGCACTCACTCCAGCTAAGATGGAATGAAGCAAACATTCTTGTTGGGAGCAGTACACAAAAGCCACATGGCAAGAGCTAGGGTGGCCCCTAGGAGAGACACTGCCTGGCAATGACAAGAAGAAATGGGGGAGCTATTTTCTTACAAATACAAGGAAATAAATCCAACTGATAGACACCAGCTTTAGAAGAGGATCCCAAGCCAACACCTTCTGTCAACAGAGAGAAACTGTCAGGTAATAGCTCTATGCTATGTTAAGCTAATGACTTTGTTAGACTTTAGAACATAGCAAGAAAAAAATCAATGTAAAGGAATATGGTTGAATATTATAGGCCCCTGACATCAAGGAACTTATATTCTAATCCTAAAGAAAGATAAGATACACATAAGGTAGTTTTAATATTAATCAGGTAACTGAATATACTCATTTCTGAAGAAGACACAAGCAAAGCAGGAAAGAGGTATAGATGAAGACAATGAAAATGAAAACAAAGAAAACTATTGCATCAAGTAGAAAGGAAGATTTAGTGCATGTGGATGGACCAGGGCCTGCTTGACCTCAAACTCAAGGTCAGTTATTCAGCACACAGGTTCAGTTATCTAGATTCAGTTTACTTTCAGCTGCATGATTTGACCAGAAGACTAAAGTGCTATCATCTTCAATTTCTCCCCATCTGCAAAACAGGGATACTAATAATAATGCCTACTTCTGATAGGCATTATTCTCATACTACCCAGAAAATGACAGAGCCTTCTTTCCTTGCCTGTCTGTAGCCACCCAAGTTCAAGGCTTCCCAGATGTACCACCTTCCTTGACACCAACCTATGACTGTAAGCCTCAAGATGAGGCCACACATTGTGGCTCACACACCTTATGTCTGGATGTCTACAACTTATAAATCAAGCTAGAATCTGTTAAGTTAAAAATTTACATATTCTCCTATTTGGGCAAATATCCTTCTTAGAGACAAAATTGTTTTAGAAACTATTTTATAGAATATTGGTTCATCCTACCTTTCCTCAATTTGGAACATATCTGAAGGGCTGCAGAATAATACCCACCAATGCAGTCAATGGTCTCCAGCTGCAAAAGGCTCAGGTAAGGCCCCAGCCATCTGATCACATTAAGCACTGCACAGTGACCACTGGGTAGCAGAAGTGCAGGGACTCCTAGACTCACAGGAATCACCACAACAAACCTTGCTCCTATGTATCTGCCTAGCTGTTCCCCCAAGACAGGACTCTAAGAACCCAGAAAGCCTCTCCAAGTCCAACCTGGAAATACCAGTTTGAGTCCAGAATCATCCAGGATCCAGGCACTAAGTTCCCAGAGCATATCACAGGAGGTAAGTGAAAGATTTCTCAGTTCTGAAGCCACCTATACTATTAGCTAAGGCCTCAGCTGTATTCATGCAGAGGATCAGCCTCTTTCTAAGCCTGATCCTGTCACCCCTACTTTCTTTCAAAAGTGTCTCCTAAAATCATGTGGCTCTGTTTCCAGAGGACCTAGAGCAGGGCAACCACCTTATCACCCCAGATTAATTGGACACATAGGAGTTTTCACCTGTGGAAGCCTCTATGAAAGTGACCCTTTCAATCTGCACCTTTAGCTCCCAGACCCCTTATGTTACCACAGTGTGCAAGCCACAAGCCAACACTCCAGAGAGAGACGGTCCCATTACCTCTTTATTAAGCAAATTGTTTGCATCCTCCTTTGGCAGTTTGCCACACAAATGCTCCCCCTTGAGAAGACCAGCTCTGTGTACCAATCAGTTTTTGGCATTTAAAAAAAAGTCAAAACATTTAATTATGTGCAAAGAGAGAGTCAGTCCATGTGTCATTTGTTGGCCAGGTTTGTTTGGGACGTTATCATACATATCACTGTAGCCTATTATTCCTTGGCAGATTGGACAAGTTTCAAGGTTAATAAAAATGTTCTGGCAAATTGCTATTTTGAAAGTGATTGAAGGAAATGTCCCACTCGAAGCATATGTTTGACCTTTCGGGAAGAGAAAAAAAGAAGAAAATGCTCGTGGAAGCCTCTTGCCATTTGAGTTCTTTTGACAGCTCTAAATTGTTTGGTGAGCACTGAGTTGCTTTAAGCACCATAGAGACCAGCATTTCCTTCCAAACTCTTTCTCCTTCTGCTTGGAGTCACCACCTTAGATAATAATGACAATAACCATAAAGTAATAAAATATCATGTTTTGTAGTCAGGCTGAGCGCTTTGCGCCTTGTATGTATGATCTCATTCAGTGTGCACACGACCTTGAGATGCTGAAACTCTTCTGCACTTTCAGTTTAGAAAAGGAAACTGAAGTTAGGAATCTGCCCAGAACTAACGTACGTGAGAGGTGGAACCTAGATCTCTCCTTCCACAAATGCTGCTCTTCTGCCACAACCAAAGGGGACCACAAGAGGCTCTCTGGGGCTCACTTGCCTTAAATGTCTTTGCCAGGTTTGAAAAGTATTACATTGTTCATGGAAAAATGTTCAGGAATTCAAGGGAACTCATACCCTTCAACAAGACTTCAACCCATGACTCTTAGAGTGGGGGTAAAAAGATCCCAGCCCCCTCAGCCCTGGTTTTGGGTAATTTGGATGCTTAGGTTGGACACTGCACTCAATAGTTCCTCCTAAGACAAGTTCCTGCCACACTGTCATAGCCAGTCTGACAGTGCATCTTTCATTGGCCATCTGCTCTTTCTTGTATCACCCTCATTACTAACTAGTGTCCTCCACATCTCCCAAAAGAACAGCTTGTGCTTAAATCTTTCGCTGACAGCCCCTTCTGGAATAATTTAAAATGAGAGTAGCTCTCTTAAAAATCCCTCCGGGACCAGTGGGGGTCAGAGGAAGGACAAATTTGGGGTTGATCCATCCTGACCATAATTTTGGATAACTCGATCCCCAGTGACTTTGGTCCTAACACTGGTGATCTCAGGCTGAGCATTAACCATCTTTCTATTGCTGAAGCAAATATTTGTCATACACAAGTTAAAGAAATAAAGGTTTGTTCTGGTTCATAGTTTTGGAGATTCCAGCCCATGTTCAACTGGCCCTAAGGTGAAAGACACAGCAGAGAAAAGTTGGCCAGCTTATGGCAGCCAGGAAGCAGAAAAGATAGGGAAAACCCAGATGGAGTTCGGGAAGGGACCAGGGATAAAAATGCGCCCTTCCAGAGTATGTACCCAGTGACCTACTTCTCCCACCAGATGCTGCCTTCTAACAGCACAGTTAGCTATGAATAAGTGCCCAGGTGAGCTAATGACTTCCAAACACTCTGCCTCTGAACACATGACCCTTTGGGGATTCATTTTTACCTAAACCATAAAAGACTGACTTTTAACCACCTTGATGGCATCAGAAAAATGCTATTCCAGGAAAAGTATTTCCCCAAGGAAAAGTGTTTCAGGAGAACTTTTATACCCAGAAGTTTCAGATTTGAGATTTCTGATAAGAGGCATAGTAAGAGCTCATAAGCCGAAGCTTCTAGGTGTGACTTCACCACTAACCCCCAGTCCAGTGTGCTACACTAATCTATCTTCAAGTTCATGCCCTTTACCCTAGGTTTGAATCCTGACTCCAGTACTTAGAGGGTATGACTCAGGCAAATTTCTTAATCTCTCAGTGGCTTTATTTCTTCAGTAGCAATATCATGGTAATCACTTCTTCTTTGTGGGGTGGTTGTGCATACATTTTGATTTATATTGGATAGATAGATAGATGATAGGTAGATAGATAGATAGATAGATAGATAGATAGATGATAGATAGATAGATAGATGATAGATAGATAGATAGATAGATAGATAGATAGATAGATAGATAGATAGATAGATAGATAGATAGATAGATGGATGGATGGATGGATGGATGGATGGATGGATGGATGGATGGATGGATGGATG
>PVKA01024937.1:0-33591 GCA_004027165.1 Ctenomys sociabilis
CACACACACACAGCCTATCGTCAAATTACTTAAATTCTCTGTTTCCTTTCTTCTTTTTTTTTTCTTTTCTATATTTTAGGGAAAGATCTACAGGATGTTCAAGGTCTCACTACTAGATCGGACTTGTAGTGATGGTCTGTTTACAGACTCCCAAGAGCTGGGATTACAGGCGCGCACCACCACCACCACGCCCAGTCCCAATAGCCATCTCAGCAAGCCCCATGGGCTGGGCCGGCACAGCTAGGATTAAAATTCCCAGCCTCTGTGCCTGCTTGAAGGTGCTTTATTTTATTTGTTTATTTTTTATATTAATTTTATTGAGAAAGAAGTAGCAATGAGACAGTTTCAAAACAGGTCAGTCATAAAAATTAATACATTGCATATTTTGTCTTCATAGTAGTTATTCAGAGTACAAGAGGCAGATATGATATTTTGTCTAAACACCATTAGTATAAATTTTTTTTTTAGTGGAACTGGGGATTGAACTCAGGCCCTTGTGCTTGCCAGGGAAGCACTTATTCTACGGAGCCATTTCCCAGCCCCTAAATACAAATCTTTCTTCTAATTGAATTAAAAGAAAGTAGCTGCACATCTATGCTATTATATATATATATATATTTTTTTTTCACTACAAAATGGTTCTTCATTTATATCCCCCCCTTTTTTTAGTTTTGTCAGAGAAAGGGAATCCATTGCCATTTAAATATGTGGTGAATTCAGCAAAATATTCCAATATAGTCCAGTAGTCCATAATAGCAGGTTATCCAGATGACTGGCAATGTCAGAAGTTGTTGACTTGAGCCTTTTGCAGCTCAGCATATTAATATGGCTTTACTTTTTTTTAAACCCATCTAAAAATGTGTGTTTATTCTGAGATACTTCCAATGTTAACTCTAAAATCATCAAAAAAAAAATCATCAGAAAAAATAACAATGTGACATCAAACAGCTAATGAATACAACTATAATATGCTCACTTTCAGAAAAGTAGTCTGGTTATCTGGGAAAAAAGTTGTAGCCACCACCCAGGGACACTGTCCCACCGGGGGACACTGATCCCGGTGAGGCATGCTGCTCTCTGCAGGACCACCCCACCAGGAAAGGCAGGCAGCCACCCCTTCCCCACACAGCACAGCAGGTGCAGGGCCACTGCACACAGCCTGCTGCCAGCCCAGCCAGCCGACCCATCTGGGGCCAGCTCCAACCAGACAGGCACATGGGGCAAGGAGCAGCAGCATAAGCTCAAGCACATTCTTCTGCCCATGGGGTCTGAAGAGGAGCACACCTCAACAATAGCACTGCTCCAGCAAGCAGGGCAGGGCAGAGGTGAATCAGAAAATGGACTAGTGGTTGCACAGTTAACAGAGAAGATCGTGTCCCAACACTTGCAGTAAGCCTAGGTGTGAAGGAGTCCTCTGCTATGCCCCACGCCGGGTTCAGTTCCACAGCGCAGCTGTGCCCACTTCCTGCCCCACAAAGCTACGGTGTGTGCTACTGGCTGGTGAGATCCACAGTTCAGGCTCCTCAGGCCTGCCAGTCCTGGTGCAAAGTTTGGTGCAGATGAAGATAAAGTGGTTTCTTGGTCAATAACTGCAGTTTTTTTCTTTTAAAGTCAGTGGGTTTCTTATAGAGCTCTATTACAATGGGCCCGGGCTTGATCTCGTCCATCTCCATGAAAGCAAAGCACTTGGTGCTGGTGAATTTCTTCTTGGGCTTGTAGTGTTTGAATTCAGAGAAGACTGCTGCGCCTTTGGTCAACTTCTCCACGTGCTTCTGGAGCTCAATGTCCACATTAAAGTGAACATACGTGCCTTCCTTTCTTGAAGCCAGGGGGTGTCCTGCACAGGCCTATGTCATTCAGATCCTTCACACTGACTATATCGTAGGGGTCGATGCACTGCCCAGCATCTTTCAGGCCGATCTTCTCGATTCAGATGGTGAGCAGTGTCATGCCCGGCTCAGAGGGCAGCCTTGGTAACAACGTGCCTGGCACTCGAGCAGGGAAGGAATCCGGAGACCCTGCTCCAGCACCCCCCTCCTCCTCCTCCTCTTCAAATTCCAAATTCTCCTCCTCAGCAGGTGCTAAAATTTTTCTTAAAGGGACAGGCTGAACATCAAATGGAAATTCTTTATTATATGTAGGAATATTCTTTAGGATTGGCTCTAGCTTTTTCAGGTCCTCCAGCTTAAATTCTTCTTGAGACTGTGCAGACTGTAAAGCCGCACTCCGCAATTCCAAGCATGTTGCAATGTTGCCTACGTTTTCTTTTGTTCTTCTGTGAACTCAGAATTATTGTGCTGCGCTTGGGCCTCTTTTTGTAGATGTCTTGCTAATATCTGATACTCGTCTATTGCCTCCACCAAGAGTCGAAGTCGGCGCCTCTCCTAAGGCTGGCGCCCCAGCGCTGCAGCAGGCTGCGGGTGCCCTCCGATATGCCAACGCCCACCCCGGCCACGTCGCCCCAGCCCCAGCGAGCCGGGCTCCAGGGCGCCATCCTGCCCCAGCTGGGCCCTGATATCAACACGGCCAGAAGCAACCACCGCGGCCGCTGCCGCCCGCCCAGAAGCCACCCAAGCCCATTTGCTGCCAACGCCAAACTTCGAGGCTCTGAGCGCTATGGCTTTACTTTTTATACCTCTCTGCTGGATTGTGAAGACCAAGATAAAGCAAGACTTGTATAACAAGAAATGTAACTTCTGTATCAGACAAAGTCAGCTGAATCCCCTCAGGATTTATCCTGAAACCCTGTACTGCAGTTTGTAGATCCTGCAGGCGCTTCAGTCCGCTGAGCTATTGGGCCGGCCCAAGCTCCTTTCTTCATGGTTAAGATATAGTAACATTCTCTTCCAGGATTTCAGGAGGAAATTACTGTCCATCTGTGGTAGTGCTCAGCAGAGTACCTATTGTCCCTATTATTCATCTAAGTTTCCTGGTACCTTGAATGACATGTGGCCCAGAGGCCTGTAAGATGTGCCTGTTTGTGAGACCATGTGCAGGGTTCAGGGTGGCTCGTGGCAGAAGGATGGTGAGCCTCAGGGTAATAGGGAAGGAGAGGATCAATTGAAGCCACAGGCTGCCCAGAGCGGACATTGTTACCCATGCAGATGTAATCTCCACAGAGTAGAGAGCAGCGTTTGAGGAAGGGATTATACTGCATCGTCCTGCAACCACAGTCGAGGAAATGAAAACGTAATAGAGGAGCCCTTGTGGCTCACTACCATGTAGCAGGGAAATGGTGATTTGGGGTCCAGGTTACTACTTGGTGGTCCCGGGTTGTTGCTTACTGAGACATAAGGAAGCCCTTGACCCTGGCTGAGGCCTGGCAGCTCCGTTTGTTCATAAGTCATCTGTGCAGGGCCACCTGCCTGTGAGGCCAGTCACCCGGGCCCATAGCCTCCTCACAGAGCTCTCATTGGCTGTTCCAGAACTCCACAGAACCTCGCACCTTGGCGGCACTCAGTTGCCCTCAGCTCAGACCCCCTTCCGTGCTCAGGACTTCTGCGGGGCATCCGAGGGACCCTGGGTTCTGGGTGCGGACTTCAGGATGTGTCCTTGCTGTCCCTCAGGCTCCCCCTTTGGGCTGTCCTGGTGTGTCCCATGGAGCATGAAATGTGCAGCTGAGGCTATGAAGAGAGCAAGAGTTCTTCCAAACTCACTTTTTTTTTTTTTTGGCAGAACCGGGGATTGAACTCAGGCCCTTGCACTTGCCAGGGAAGCGCTTATTCCACTGAGCCATCTCCCCAGCCCCCCAAACTCACTTTTGAAATAAGGACATGAAGTTGCCTGGAGCACAGGGCCCCCCGGCTTGCTGAGCTCTGCAGCTCTCTGTGGGACTGGCTGCTGCCATCAGAAAGAATAGAGCCATCATTCTGCAGGAGGGTTTCTATGATAATAGGGTTTTTGCCTCTCAGTAATTGGAAAGGTGCTAATCTAGTGAGTCATGAGCTGCACAGAAGGAAAAACTCACCCTAGAAATGAAACTGCTTCATGTTTTCTGAGTTCCTTATCTTCTCATTTCCAGGGGAGAGCAAGCTGAGGCTTAACTATATAGGGTAAAGCCTCATTGTCTTGATAGCCCCGCTGAGTGACCTTTGACCCTTCCCACCTGCTCCTCAAGTGATTCAGCAGTACCCACAACAAGCGGAAATGGGCATCAGCCTGATGGCTGGGTCAGGGACCTGAGCCGGGGCTGCAGGCAAGGGACGCTGGCCTGTGAATGGGTATGCAACAGAGAAGCTTGTGTCTGAGCAAGCAGTGGGCTCTCCCCTAGGACAGATTGGGTGAGTGTGCACGAGTGCGTGAGCACATGCATGTCTAAGCTTGGGCCTGTGTGCAGATGTGATTAGGTTAGCTGTATGGGAGTGACTGATGAAAGCCTATGTGTGTATGCAAGTGTGTGTGTGTGTGTGTGTGTGGTGTGTGCAGAAATGGATAGATACAGTGTGACCTGAATGGTGCTTCTCTGCTAGTGCCTCAGACTCTAGCTTTGCTTTTTCCATCCATCTTGTATCCCATGAGCTTGAGGTACCTGCGCTATGGGTAGGCACTTAGGGCAGAAGCCTGAGCAGGCTCTTTCTACCTCCCAGAGAGTTGCTGGCATACCTGTTGGGGTCATGTGGGAAACATGAGGCCACTTCATTCATCCCTATAGGGCAGGTGACTGGACTTTGCCTCTGCCTGGAAGGTGCCCACCTGGTTGTCCAATGCCTGTGTCACCTCTCCAGCTGCTTGGGGATGAGGATCCTCCCCAGTTCACCCTGCTGTACTCTTTGCTGGAGGAGAGCCCAGTGCCTATTCACCTCCCATGGGACCCAGCCTCCATCAGAGCTCCTGATCCCAGTGCTCATGGGGGGGGGCAGGCTTTGGGGCCCAGAAGGGCAGAGAGTCTTCCCTGCCAGCTCTCCTGCAGCTCTTACGGCCTGTGGCTCCCACCTGAGTCATAGGCCCCCCTGAGGCTGCTCGATCCTCCTCCTTCCCACTCCCTTCATTAACTTCATTGAAGCTAATAATCCTGCCAGCAATTCCATTGTCTCCTCTTAATTTCAATTTCCTTTTGTCCCAAGGGGCAAATCAGCACAGTGAAATGGCAGGCACAGACTCCCAGTATTAATTAGGGGAGCATTAATGTGGAGATAAAAACACACCTCAGTATCATGGTGCTGTGCCTGTGCCTTCCTTCCTTTCCTTCCTTTATTCCCCTCCCTCAGTCCTCACTAGAATGGGAAAAGCAGACTTGGGACAAAAATAAGTGGCTGGAGGCCAGATGTGGTGGTACACACCTATAATCCCAGAATTTGGAGACTGAGGCAGGAGGATTTCCATGAGTTTGAAGCCAGCCTGGGCTACATAGTAAACTCAACTAGCCTGAACTACAGTGAGACTTTATTTAAAAAAATAGGTGGCTGGGGAGTGGGGACCTTTGGGTCCTGGTGGGCAGAGATGCCTTGCTACCAGCCAAATTCTGGAGGAGGAAGGTTGCCTGTCAATGGTTGGAAACTTGCCTGTGGTCCAACCTCTGCTTCCTCCACCAGCTTTCTCATCAGACATGTCACTACCTAACATGAAATGACTGACTATGCATTAGATCCTTTCATGGTTTTCCTTCTCAAGAGCCACTGTCCACCCCACCACCAGCTCCCACCTAGGTGGCTATTGCTATGGCTTGGATCTTGAAGGTCCCTCCATGTAGCATGCCCTTATATGTTAAGAGCTTGGTCCACAGTCAGGGGTGGTGTTCAGAGGTATTCGTGCCTTTAAGAAGTAGGCTCTAATGGGGGAAGCTAGTCCACTGAGCGGGTGGGGATACTGAGACCAAGCTACTTCCCCATCCTCTCTCTCTCTCTGTGCCACCTGGAAGCCATGAAGTGGGCAACGTCCTCTGCCACACGCTTCTGCCGTGACGTGTGACATCATCACAGACTCAAAAGTAATGGGCCGATTGAGCATGGACTGAGGACTATAAAGCTGCGGGCCAAAAGTAAACTTTCCCTACTCATAAGCTGGTTATCTCAAGTGTCTTGTCACAGTAATGGAAAGCTGAGCACTGCAACTGTGAAGCCCCTGGCCTTTCTGCCTGTGGGATGCTCTCATCACCTCCTTTTCCCACCTAAAATACATACTGCACATGCTTCTGCTTCAAGTTCTCATCCTCAGCCCTCCTGTGCACGTGCTCTTCTGGGTGCCCTCCCTGCCCCCTGTCACTTCTTGAGCCCCTGCTCTCTCACCTGTTCTTTAGACCTTCTTTCCCCCAGGAAGCCTCTGTGACCCACAGGACTGTCTGGTGCTCCACAGCATTGTGGGCAGGTCCTTGACAGCACATTACTATTGGGTTATAATTGCCTTGTGGCTGGTCTGGCCCCAGAGAAATGTGCAATGCGCTTCTGTGTTTCCAAATTGTGGGGAAAGGGACTGATGATGAATCGTGCCATCCAGCTAGTTATTTTGAACTGGGAGGTACATACAAGAGTCAGATAAAACCATGAAGCCAGTTTTATTGCTGATAAAGCTTTCTTAAAGACAGTGACTGGGCCCAAAGGTGAGATGAGCTCCTATCCTCTCCCTCCTGGATTGAAATCACCCTTCTCAGCATAGCAATAAAGCAAGATGCCAGATCTCAGACCCAGAGAAGGATAGAAGGAAAGATGTGCCCGATCTGCAGTTGGTACTAAAAAATAAAAAACAAAGCCAGAAAACAAACCAAGTAAAAAACCAAAATGAGTGTAGACTGGATGTGATGTATCTGCTTGGTGCCTTTTCCGTTCTTTTTTTTTTTCAATCAGATTTGTTTTTAATTATTATGATCTCATACAAATTTGTGCTTGTGTGGTACCTTCGTCACTTTAATTCTTCTAATGAGCTGGCCAGAAGCACCACTACGAACCACACATACAATAGTAGTTTTAGTCTTATGTTTTTGAACAGCTGTTTAAATACTACCCTGACCAAGAACTCAGTCTGACCTAACAAATTCAAAAGTAAAGTCTAACGTGCTGTTATGTCATGCTAACTCTTAAAAGGATCTGAATTTACAGATAACTATAAAATGTGAGAAATGTTAAATAATCTTTATTTGCTATTATCCATACACTACATTAAAATGCCTTTCAAGATGTAAAAGGCAGCACTTTTTATTTATTTATTTATTTTTTTTGTCTTTTTGAGACAGGGTCTCACTATGCAGTTCAGGCTGGCCTTAAGCTCACTTTGTAGCTCAGGCTGGTCTTGAACTCACAACAATCCTCCTGCCTCAGCCTCCCGAGTGCTGGGATTACAGGCATGCACCACCACGCCCGGCTAGGCAGCACTTTTTAGATATAGAGAATTCTAATTAAACTGACATAGTCAAGACTAAAAATATAGATCACTTTCTTGTCTTCAACCTCCCTTTAACAAGCTAATAAACACAAACCGAAACAGGGGAGACTTGCTTGGTTTTGAGACAATGAAAGATTCTCTCAGTATTTAAACATATTCACATAGCCAGTTATATAAATCTAAATATAAAACTAGCCTTTAGTAGTTTTGAGATGACATTCTCAATCCCTGTGAAAAGTTGAACATTACTAATCAAGTCCAGCCATATATTTAGAAGAGAAAACAGTGACAGTATTTACTGAACTGGAATTACTATCAAACTGTGAAGAAAAAAAATGATATTCATTTAACTACAACCCAGTTTTATTTAAATCAGGACTGTCCAACAAAAATACTGTGTCAGCCACTCATGATCTGAATTAAGGTGTATGAGACCTATTAAATCACGGTACACATAAAAAAGCCATGAGACATTTCTGTTCTGTAATAAATAATGACCATTACTCATTAGTAGCTTTTTTGAGGTAAGCTAGTAAGTCTGCCCTTTCTCCCTTCTTCTTGATGCCAGCAAAGATCGCTTTTGTTCCAGGGATGTACTTCTTGGGATTCTTCAAATACTCCATCAATGTATCCCCTTGCCAGGTGATACCTTTATGCTTCTTCTTCTTCTTTTTTATTTTTGGTATGTCATGACAGGAGCTATGTATTTAGCAGACCAGAATGACAAGCATTCCAAGCGTGACCCTTCTATTACACATGGCTATCTTCAGTGCAGTTGCTTGGTTCGCAGGTATTAGCATATATAGATATTTGGGTTGAGAATCCTACCATTTAACTGCTACTTTCAAAAACCTGCTGATGTTTCTCAGGATCATTGCCTTGCTCATCTTGTGTGTACAAATGTATGGCTTTGTCCCTGTCCTGTTTCCCATCTTTTCTCTCCTCCTTGTCCAATCCTCAAGTTCTCACTTTCCTTTTATTGTGTTATACCTTTCTATTTGTATTTCTTCTTTTGATTTCTTATACTAGGGAGACTATATGATATTTACACATGTGGGTCTGGTTTATTTCACTTATGAGTATATCTTCAAGTGACATCCAATTAAATATAAGTGCTTCAAGTTTATCATTCTTTATAGCTGAGTAATACTCCATTGTATAAAAATACCACACCTTTTTCAACCATTCCTCATCTGATGAGCATCTTGGTTGTTTCCAAGATTTGGCTATCACAAATTTTGCTGCTATAAACGTAGGTACACATATATCACTAGGATATGATGTTTTCAGTTCCTCTGGGAAAATTCCCAGTAGGGGGATAGCTGGCTTGAGTGGGATTTCCAGTCCTAGTTTCTTAAAGAGTCTCCAAACTGATTTCCATAATGGTTGCACCAGTCTACAGTCCCACCAGCAGTGGAGTAGGGTTCCATTTTTCCCAAATCTTCTCCAACATTTGTCGTTGGTTAATTTCTTTATGATAGCTATGCTTTCTGGAGTGAGATGGTATCTCAGGGTTGTTTTAATTTGCATTTCATGGATGGCTAGTGATGTGGAGCATTTTTTCATATATTTATTCCCTTCTATCACCCCTGCTATTCAATATAGTTTTGGAATCATTAGCTACAGCCATTAGACAAGAGGGAGAAATAAAAAGAATAAGAATAGGTAAAGAAGAAGTTAAATTATCACTATTTGCAGATGATATGATACTTTACTTGGAAGAATAAAAAACTCCCCCAAGAAGCTACTAGAATTGATACACAAATTCAGTAGCATTGCAGGATACAAAATCAGTACTCAAAAGTCAACAGCATTCCTCTACAAAGATAACAAACACACTGAGAGGGAAACTATAGAAACACTACTTTTTACAATAGCACTGCAGAAAATGAAATGCCTTGGAATTTACTTAACCAAAGAAGTCAAAGGTCTTTTCACGGAAAGTTACAGTACTCTAAGAAAAGAGATCGTAGAGGATTTCAGAAAATGGAAAGATATTCCCTGCTCCTGGATAGGAAGAACCAACATCGTGAAGATGGCCATACTTCCAAAATTATACAGATTTAATCCCTATCAAACTGCCACCAACATACCTCCCAGACCCACAGAAATCGTTCCTAAAATTTATTTGGAAACACAAACGACCTAGGATAGCAAAGGCAATCCTGGTCAACAAAGACAAGGCAGGAGGCATCACAATTCCAGAGTTGAAATTATGCTACAAAGCTACTGTGATGAAATCAACATGGTATTGGCAACTAAATAGACCTGAGGATCAGTGGAATAGTTTAGAAGATACAGAGGCCTTAAAAACACACTCAGCCACCTGATCTTCGGCAAAGGGGCCAAACATACTTACTGGAAAAAAGATAGCCTCTTTAACAAATGGTGCTGGAAAAACTGGCTCTCTACATGCTGAAAACTAAAACTTGACCCAGGTCTATCACCATGCAGTAAGCTAATGTCAAAATGCTTTAAAGATCTAAACATTGAAACAGAAACAGTAAGTCTCCTAGAAGAGAAAGTAGGAGTAACTCTTGAAGACATAGTGGTAGGCAAAGAGTTCATGAACAAACATGTATTCGCATGGGAAACACTTGAAAGAATTAACAACTGGGACCAACACTTATTGAGAATTTTTTTCATGTCCAAAGAAATTATCAACAAAGTGAAAAGACAACCCACAAATTTTGAAAAAATCTTAACTAATAAGCACACAGGCAAGGTCTGCCCTCTAGAATTTATAAAGAACTAAAATACATTAGGGCCCTCAAATTTGAAGACCCAGTCCAGAAATGGGCATCTGAGATGAACACACACTTCTCAGAGGATGAAATTAAAGATACCTTTGTTCTTGTTGGTATCCGTGTAAGAGAATCCAGCAGCCTTCCTTGTCTTCCACCCACAGAGACCATGGAGATTGGCCTGGTCTTGTACTTGTCTTCCTCCTCAACAGTGTGGCACTGGGGACACTTCTGTACAAAAATTTTCTTTCTTTTCTCCACATCACCCATTTTTAAACCTGCTGCGGCTTCCATGCTGGGGGGTCACCGCTCTTCCCTTGCTACCACAAGGGAAGCTCCAGTTCAGAAGCCTGATGTCCCGCTCTCTACTCCGTTCTTAAAATGCCCAGGTTGTGACTGTTTTCTTTGAGGGTAGAATCAGTGAGAAAAGGTGCAGAGGAAGCCAAATGTCTGCCTGGTATTTCTGAGCAGGCATGATCTTCTACTTCGTGGGCTGGCAGGGTGTGGGGATAGCTGTAGCACATTGCTCCCTACTTGAACTATCTTTGGTTTCCCATCAAGTGTCAGCACAGCCTGTCATGTCCTATGTCATCAGTAATAGTTTGCCAGAATGGTCTATATTCATTTACTAGCACCATCAAACCTTAGAGCTAGAAGAGATTTAGTGGTTAGGAAACTGGGTCTGCAGGTCAATACCACTGCCCAAGATCACAGAAGTGGTTAGTAATTAGTGTCTCTGTCTCTGTTTCAGTATTATTTTTTAAATTAATTTTATTGAGAAAAAAATTGCAATGAAACAGCTTCAAAACAGGTTGGTAGGAGAGTTACAATAATTAATACATTATATATTGTTGTCTTGGTAGTGGTTATTCATAGTACAAGATGCAGACATGATATCCTGTCCAAACATTATTAGTACAAATCTTTCTTCTTATTGAATTAAGAGAAAGTAGCTATATATCTATCTATTATAACTATTTTGTAGATACAGATACAAAATGGACCTTCATTTATATCACCTGTTTTCTTTAGTTTTTTCTGAGATGGGTATTCCATTGCCATTCAAATACTAATAGCACGAATTCAGCAAAATAATCCAATATAGGCCAGTAGTCCACAATAGTAGTGGGTTATCTGTAGGATTGACAATGTCCAAATCTGATGACTTGAGCCTTCCATAGCTCAGCATATTAACATGGCTTCATTTTTAAACCTCATTTCTGAAGTTTTCTGCTGGATGGTTAAGACCAAGATAAAGCAAGATCTATATAACAAGAAATGTAACTTTTGTATCTGACAAGATCAGTCAAGTCCCCTCAGGACTTATCCTGAAACCCTGTACCACACTTTGTAGATCCTTTGTCAGTGTTTCAGTCTCACTATGGGCTCCAGTTGTTGGTCTTGTTTCAGTGGGGGGCTGAGGTCACTGGGGAGATTGGCCGTGGAGTGTCAGGCATAAAGAACACCCATAGTACAGCAGATGCGAATAAGACCGCAGGTGGGCATGTGGGAAGATGTACACAGCTGAATGATGAGAGAAATAGGTAGAGCAGGAGGGAAGGAGACTAATTTTAGGGTCAAGGCCAGGTTAGCCTGGAGAGAAAGCACATTCTCTGATAGGACATAGGAATTGCTCTGGGATATTCCTAATGTGTGCTGGGATATTCCCAGTGGGGCTGCTGGGAGCCAGGAGAAACCTATTTTGTTTTGTGCATTATATTCCATCTACATGTGTAAGCCCTGGGTTATGGGCACAGGCTGAGCCTGCTGGGACAGTGGTCAAAACAGGAGCCAGAGGGATGGCCTGTGTCCTACCTGTAACTCCAGAACAGAGCCTCTGGCAGGAGCACACCTTCATCTGCTTCCTTACTTGGTTTGATGTGGCAAAGCCAGATAGCACTTCTAGGGTGATTCCACCAGATGCTCATGTGCTTGTCTGAGCTCTAGCTGGTGACCCGGCTTTCACTGAAGTCTTACTCTGCTTCAGTGACCTATGACTGAGGCATAGGGAGGGAGAGTTGGAGTTGGAGAAGCTGCCCGGCTTCTCCCAGGAACAGGCCCTGCTGGGATCCCAGAATTGTCTGTTGAACTCCAAGGCCCAACAACTTTCTGAGAAGAGGGTCTGGGGGGGGTCCTAAGATGGGAAATGGGACCCCAAGTATTGGCTGTGGAGAGGTGTACCCCTGTAGAGTGGCTGTCTGTGGCTTGTGCTTGCTTTATCGCTGTTTCCCTTAGCTAGGGGAGCTGTGGTGTTGGCTGCCTGCCCTTGCCTTCTCCCAAAGTTTTTTTTTTTTTTTTTTTTTTTTTTTGTCTCCCCCAAAGTATTTTTCCCAGCAGGCTCTTGGGCAGCCCATTCAATCACAGTTGCAACAACTGCTTTCTGGATGAAGCACAGCTGGGTGCCAACTCATAAGCTCTCCTCAGGACACTGGGATTCTGAAAGGCCTGTTTGGGTGCTGGTTTCCTGTCTGAAAAACCTGTGTCCTGCTCTTTCTGTGCTTCCCTGTCCTACTTTTGTTTTCTTCTGAGAACTTGACCTTTCTCCGTTTGACTTCTGTCTCTGTCTCATTCTATCATTTTCTCCTCATTCCTTCCCTGTTCCTTTCTCATTAAGAATTGCCACCAAAATCAGTTCTCTGCTTGGAATTAGACAATATGATTGGCCCCTATCAGTCAATGTATCCACCTCCAGGAGACTCGGATTCAGAGGCGAAAGGGATACTCCTGCCTTTTGGGTACCAGAATCCAGAAGCCTTCCTAATAAAACAGATCACTCTGGACCTGCCCTGCTCACCTGGTGCCTGCTCCACCTTGGCACATGCCAACTGCACTTGCCCCGTTGGGCCAATTACCCACTCGAGCCCCTCAGTTAAGATTTCACTGACACCAAATCTTTGCTTGCTAAGCCTAGTAAGAAGCAGCCCACAATCATTGCACCTGCCTGTGCTGCACTTGCAAATCCATGACACCTTCCCATCATTTCAGCAGCTCTCCAGTAGGAAGAGAAGGTGCCAGCCCTTTCCTTCACTGACAAGGAAACTGGGGCTCCTTGAGGTCCTAGGCTTCCAGACCATTTGGGACCTTGAACTCAGATGCAACTGCTCCAGGCAAAGTTTAGGTTCAATTAACCTTTTCAATTTTGTGTTTTGTTAGTTCCTCGCTCTGTGTGTGCAGAATTTTAGCTGACATACCTCTCCTAGAAAGTCTCTTTTAAACGATCTTGATTTTGTTTTTAAAGAAAGCCTCCAATTTTAGCTACTCTTTAAGAGGGGTCATCTGTGATTATTTTTCTGCTTGAATTTGCATGGGGCTCTGAATGATTTGGTCAATCAAATGCAGAGTAAGTGATAATTTAGACTAGGTTTGTTTGGCTATTTTGGAATATTCACTCTTTGGATGCTTCCTTAGGGATAATGTGTTTTGGGACCCAACTAACATGTCAGTTGGAAGCGCAAGAAGGTGGAGGGGCCACAGGGAGGTGCTGTCCTTGCTGAGTAGAGGCTTCCAGCAATCCCCTCCTGGGTGCCAGGCCCAAGGGTGCAGAAGCCTCTATAGGAGTCAACCTTGATTTTTGTTTTGTTTTTGGCAGAACCAGGGATTGAACTCAGGCCCTTGTGCTTGCCAGGGAAGCACTTATTCCACTGAGTCATCTCCCTGACCTGCCAGGAGTCAACCTTGAGCTATTTCTACTACCCCTAGCTGTCAGAGTTCTCAGACAAGGTTCCAGATACTGTAAAGCAGGGGTAAAGATTTACTGTTGGCTTCTCATCCAAATTTCTGGTCCCCAGAATCTGTGAGCATCATAAAATAGTGTTTGTTTCCTGCCCCGGAGTTTGGAATGGTTTGTTCATCAGCAGTAGATATCCAGAACATTGTGCCAAACCAAACAAATGCAGGAACTTGCTTTCTCAGATTCCCAGTGATAGATTTCTAATCACTCACCAGCAAAGTGTGTGCAGCCATGGTGCGGGCTCAGGCTGACCCGTGGGATCGCTCCCAGGCCTGGGTGTGAGAGCTGACCCACCTGCCTTCTCCTTCCTGTCAATCACTTGGGTAAAAGGGAAGGCAAATTGGGCCATTAATCACCCTTCACCCCCTTTCCTTCCATCCTTGTACTGTAGCGGAGGACGCTGGGGCTGTTTACAGGTCTCCAGACCCTGCCATCAGCTGCATGGGGAGGGCTCTGCTCCCCCAGGGCCTTATCGATACCTGCTTTTGAGATAGCTTTTAGGGACAGTTAAGGTGTCATTTATAAAATGACTATTGACCACAGGAGGAGATAATTCTAAGTGGCAAATGCTTGTGTTGGCACCAACTGAGTGTGGGGAGGGGTTGGTACCCAACAGTTCAGGTCCAAATGGTAAAAAGGAAATACCAAAAGCCGTGTGTGTGTGTGTGTGTGCGCGTGCGCATGCACGCACGCACACTCATGTGTACATGTGTTTGACAGAGTTTGGGGAGGGCTTTTACACAATGGATCATTTCACAGCTGAGTTCTGCATGATGTCAGACAAGGCTATGAAATAGGGACAGAATCTTGACTGCTCTTTTTGCTTACAGTCACCCCCTCAAAGCCCAGGGTGGATGGAGGTGCTCCCTCCCTTCCCCTCCCCCCCCCCCTCCCTCCCTCTTCCTTCCCTCCCTTCCTGGCTCTTGTTCTCTCTCTCTCTCTCTCTCTCTCTCTCTCTTTCTCTCTCTCTCTTTCTCCTTCTTTCCTATCTTCTGTGGTACTGGGATTGGATTCAGAGCTGCCCCATTGTGCTACCACCCTAGCCTCTAGCTTTGTTTTACTTTTTTGAAGCAGGGTCTCACAAAGTGGCTAAGCTCCCTCCGGGCTGGATGCCAGCTGGTGATGTATCTCCGTCAGCCTCTCAGGGTCCTGGAGTGACAGGCATATGCCATCACCATCCTTAGCCCCTGTTCCTTTCTTTAACCACTTTCTCCAAAGGCTTAGTGTGATAAAAATGAAATAAACACATAAGCTTAAATGCCACATGGTTTCTCTTATATAAGAAACCCAAACTATAGATGAAGAGTGAAAAGAAAGAGATAAAAAGGACAAATGTGAAGTTTCTGTAGGAAAATCGATGCACTTCAAGACCATAATGTTAAGTGAAATAAATCAGACACAGAAATTTAAATATTTCATGGTTTCTCTTAGTTGAGAAAAGTAAAATGTAAATAAATAGCAAAGTAAAGGTTAGATAATGCAAAGCGAGGGGATATTTTTCAAATAAGAAGCAGAAAAGAGCCACTAGAGAAGGAAGGGCAAGTGTTTTAAAAAAGAATCCAAGAAAAAAATGGAAATGGATCTTTTTCAAATGAGAAGGAGAACAAAAATGGCATAGGGAATGGGAGGTGAAAAAGGGGCTAAAATAATATACATATGGGGCTGAGGAGAGAGCTCAGCGGTCTAAGTGCCTGCCTGGCACGCACAAAGAAGGGTGTTTGATCCTTGGTACCGCACGCTATTCCTGCCTGGAGCGCACTGTGCGTCCCCAAAACTGGGCATGGCAGTGTACACCTGTAATCAGGGCTGCCACAGATCTGAACTGTGTAGTGAGACCCTGCAACCAACAAACAAATACCTAAACTTAAAAATGAAATAATACACACATACCAATTCGGCACAAGGAACACAGTTACTACATAATGCAAACATGTACTAATAGAAAGCTAAAAAAAAAGCACAGTTGGTGCACACCGTGATCATCAGAGAATGAAGAGGACAACACAACTGAACTGAAGCCACCAGTTAGCCGTCACAGGAAGGCATAGTGCCTCTTCCAATTTTTTTATATAAATGACACACCACTGAGGCATTCCACATCCCTTGCCCTTTGTTTTACAATATATTGTATAGATGATTCTACACTGGCACAGAGAGGAGTCTCTACTTTTTAAAGAGTATAGGTAAAATTTCATTTTATAGATCTGTTCTAATTACTTAATTGGCTTTTTGTTTATGGCATATAGGTAACTTGGTCTCAAGCTTTAACATGTGCAGATATCACTGGGGTGCTTGGCAACAATGAGATTCTAAGTTATGAGGTCTGGGCTGGGCTTGAGAATACATTTTTATACCCTGCTCGCTGGTGCCATGCTTATGGTTGGTTGGCTGTCCTTTGGAAGAGAAGATTCAGATTGTGTTTAATAATATTTTTTCATAATAAACAATGCTTCAGTAAGCATCACTGTAAAGACTTTTACGGTGTGCAATCTATTTCATAGGATACACTTATACAAATAGAAATTTCTGGACCCAAAATATGTGCCCTAGTAAATTAGAGTTTACAAATTGCCCTTCATAGAATGCCCATTCTGCTGGGCCTTGTGTCTGTTGCCCTCCTGTCCTTGTTTTTAAGAAGTGTGAATTAGTGTGTTTCTGTTGCTATATCAAAATACCCAAGTTTGAGTACCTTAAAAAGAAAATAAAGTCTTTATTTTATTTTAAAAAGAATAAAACAAACCAATAAAATGATACAGAATTTCAAAACAAGATGATAGGAAATTAACAATGGTTGTTATATTGTAATGTTTTCTTCAAAGTAGTTGTTCAGATTACCAGGCATGCAGAATTGATCAAACAATTACGCATTAGCAATTTCTATATAAAAAAAAGAAAATAGGGTTATTTGGTTCTGAATTTTGGAGGCTGAAAGTCTGAGATCCAGTGACTCTACTGGTTTGGCTTCTGGTAATGGGGTCATGGTGGCAAGTGTCCTGGCAGGAGGACATGCAGGAGGGAAGGTGCACCTGGTGAGGTGGGGGCCAGAATTAAGGACACAGCTTTGCTGTTTTATAGTAACTTTCACTCTCACGAGAACTCCTTACCTGAGACCAGAGTTACTCTCTTCTAAGAGTAATGTGCCTGGTACGACCCCTTGCCTCTCTAGGCTAAATGGTTCTGCCTCCTCTGAATACTGCTGGGTTTCCAGAGCAGAAACACATGGGGGAAAATCACACCCAATGGAAACAGAGCATTGATGTTTAATATTTTCATTTCTTCTTGATATATATAGCCTTATTTTATGAATTTAGATGGCTTATTATTACTGAACAGATAGGGTTATGAGACCTTCCATTATGAATTATATACTTAGGTATCTTTTTGTTTTGGTTGGTGTAACAATTTTCACTCTGAATTCCAACTTCAGATAAGTCTTTGTCTGCACGTTGCCCTTCGTGGTCCTATTTTTATTCCATATTTTCCAACTTAAGCTTAATGTGTCAATTGGTTCCCCTGCATATGCATATTTAAAGTTGTACTTTATGTAAGCTTGGAATTAATTTAGAAATGTGGTTTCTTCCTCCTTATTATTTTCATGAAATCATTTGCTCTAGCTCTCTGTCTGAATTTTCAACAGTTCCTTTCCCATCATTAGAGATAATGTTCTGAGTCATTTATCCCAATTTTCCAGAGTACATCATCTTTATTTCTTTCTAGAAGATGAGATACCATAATTTCTTTATCCATGTGTAAACACGTCACTGCAGAAGTTGCCCAGGCCATAAATAACCATTCTTTAACACTCAGTTGTTTTACTCATTTGTCTGGAAAGTATCTATTTATAAGCTCATTGGTGTAGAAGCTTTACTGTGTTACTTTATTCTTTTAATTTAATTTTTATGTCTACCACATTACTATAGACATAAATGTCAAATGCTATATGAAGCTTATATTAAATTTTTTTAAATTCTTAATCTTCTCTCCATCAATTCCCACACTCAGACAAGACAACTACTTTGAATTCTTTTAACTTTTCTAGTATTTTCTCTGTATTTCTAAAATATACACATTGCTATGTCATGTTTTAATGTTTTTTATGTATTTTAGGGAAGGGTCTACAGGGTGTTCAGGGTCTCACCACTAGATGGGACTCATAGTGATCTGCCTGTTTACAGCCTCCCAAGAGCTGGGATTACAGGCATGCGTCACCATACCCATTCTCTAAATTTTTAGATATACTCTAATGACTTCCTACAATTAAAATATAGATCAATTATTTTTTTGCTTTGTTCCACTTTCTCTCAATTCTCTTAATATGGTTATCTTACAATCTGGGCATTAAATACATGTTCAATGCTTATTTTGATTGAATGAATATTATTTAAAGTCACATTCCTCTGGTTCAACTTTCTATTTTCTTTACTACTGAGTGTTCCCCCCTTGTAGTAGACGCTAACTGATGGTCACCTTCCACAGCCAGCTGAACTGAACCAGCCTGGTGCTGGGTCAGGGAGGCCCATCTGAGGGTTGCTGCTAGTAGCGCAAGAGGCAGAGCTGGAGAAGCTGGAGAGAGGCTGCCGGGGAAAGCTGTTTGGAGAAGCTGTTGGAACTGCTGGAAGCTACTAGTTCTCTTGGGCTGTTCAGCTGGGTGACCTTGTCCTGCTGGCTTTCCTGGTAAACTTGGCTGTTCTTGTTGCTCAGGACCTTGTTGTCACTGAGAATGGCTACAGCTGACTTTGGGGGAGCTCTGGTCCTCACCTTGAGTGTCGCTTCCTGGCTCTGGAGGGGAAGTTGGTGCACTGCTCAGTCTCCTGGAGAATCCTGTCATGTTGGCTTTGATCATGGGAACTCAGATTTTCTCATCACTGGAGGAGCTCGGGACCTCACTTTTGCTGAGCATGGCTGCAGTACCTTTTGGGGGAGCTCTGGTGTTTACCTTGAGCTCTGCTTCCTGCTCCAGTTCAGATTCCTCAGCCTGCTGTCACAGATCCATCATCCCACTGGCACAGAATTCCTAGCTTCCACCACTGGCCTTTGGGCACTTCCAGCACAGATCTATGAAGCTGGCCAGCAGGAGACATTGTCGTGGGCTCTAGGCCTCCAGTTGTGGGAGGCACTGTTATGGAAGGCTTTGCTATGAGTTCTAGATTTTCAGCTGGACTTGTGTAGGATGTTAGGATCCAGGCCTTGAGCAGGATTCTTTGCTTTGTAGTGTGTGGACAGATTTCCTGCACTTCTTGTATATGATTCTTTGAGTGATTTCCTTATAAAATAATATTATAAAATGTGTCCTGTATTATATTGTTCTCTTGCAAAAACCCTAAACCACAGCCCTTCTCCTCAATTTGTCACTTATTTGTCCTCAGCTCTCTCAAGTGTGTTCCCGCCACCTGGAGGCCCTGCCCTGCTGCTCTGGAGAAGATCCCAGCCCTTTGCCTGCACCCACATGTCATTCTGGGCGCCCTGCATCGGTCTGGTGGGCTCTCCTTCACCTCTCCCATTCTGGAGCCTGTGTCTGGGCCCCAGAAGCTTCCCTTCTTTCATTCCCATTTTGCTGGAGACATTGCCCAGTAGTTTTCTGAGACAGTGTAGGGAAGACCACATTTTTGAGAATTATCATTTCTCAAAGCATTCTTTTATTTATTTTTAATTTTATGTATTTAGTACAGGGTCTACAAGGTCTCACTGCACAGATTGGACTCATAGTGATTCTCATGTTTTCAGCCTCCCAAGTACTGGGATTACAGGTGCACATCACTATGCCCAGTCTCAATCGCCATCTCAGTGCACCCCAGGAGTGGGGCTGGCATGGCACTCTGGGGATCAAACCCTGGTCCCTGTGTCTGCCTAAGCAGGTGCTTTGATCTGATGAGCTATCTGGCTGGCCTCTGAAAGCATTCTTGTTTGGCCTCCATAGTTAGTGCAGCTGGCCACTAAAGGATCCTGGCCTTGACCCAACTTTCCTTCAGAATCTGGAGGCACAGTATCCAGGACAGCTGAGAAAGTGTTCAGATTCTGGATCCCAGATGTAATCTCAATTCCCCCCACCCTCTCCGAATGCCTTGCAACCCTTTTGTACAGCAAGAAAACCCTCTTTTTGTACTCTGAGGTGCAGACAAATGTGCTTGTTCTCATTCATTCTTGATTATAGGCCCTTTCAGCACAGAGATACACGTGCTTCAGGTCATGAAGAAGAAAATATTAATTTTTTTAGACAGCCTCCTTTGTTCTCTCTTCTCTTTCCAAAATTCATATTCTCACTGAACATTTAAAGCCTCCCATAACCAATTCTCTAACATTTCTCCTCTTTCTACTTATAATTTCTTTTTATTCTTCTTTTACAAAGCTGTTTTTGTCTCTATCATCTAAATTTTGGGAAGAATAAAATACCCCACCCCTATGCACATGCGGGGATGGTACTCTGTAGGCTGTTAGTCTCTCGCTGTACTCCGGGGAGAAATGGCGACAGAAGTGAGGAAAAGATAGGCAAGAAGATGAGAGCTGGGTCGGGTGCTGATCTGCTGCCTGATTGGCAAACAACCCCCAGGACAGCAGTAGGGGCATTTATTTATACTTTTGCAAAGTTAGTATCAGACAACACGAGGTTGAGGTTGAGGTTGCCTACTGACTAATAGCTGACATTCACCAGTCAGGGTGCTCATCTCAGGACTGAGGTAGCCTGACTGCTTTAGACCCTGAGGCCTAGACCCGCTCTCACACATTTGGCCAATTTCTAGCATTGGTGGTTCCTAATATCACTCCTTTTATAAAAGACATTTTCTTTATGAGGGAAATCAGTGTTAGTGAGGTAAGCAGCTAGCAGTTGAAAACAGAGTTTTTTCTTTTCTTTTCTTTTAAACCTTTCTGCTTAGAAAAGACCTTGTCACAGGAAAAGGACATTAGGAATCTGATACCTGGCCCAGACAAAAATGACAAAAGTGAGTCTTTCCTTAAGACTATTTGCATAACTACAGACCACATTCATAAGTATAAATCAGTTCCCCATGTGTAAACATCATATTGTCTCCCCACTGTAAGAAACTGAAAGAGTAAATACGACTCAAAAGTACAATAAAAATTAAGAAAAGGAAAGAAACTACTCAAAAAGAAACAACTGGGATGGGAGAAAGGAAAACATCAGGAAGAGAAAAAAATATATGTATATCTACAAGATAGTTAAGATAATTGTACTACTAATTTCTATTAGCTCATCAAAAGGAACAGTTAGTGCTTATATTGTTTGATTAATTTTGCATACTGGTATCTGGTAATCTGAGAAACTACTCTGAAGATAACATAATGCAATATAATAACAATTGTTCTTTTCCCATCATGTTGTTTTGAAATTCTGTACCATTTTTGTTTTTCTCTTTCTCTTTAAAATAAAAAAGTCCTTATCTACATAAAAGAGCAACTCTTGCTCAGTGCGCATCTCTTCCTTTGAAGGTCCGTAGCCTGCATCTTCTCCTTTCCACGTGGTGGTCTCCCTGCCAGCCCATCAGCACATTCTACATGGGCTTCAGTTCAGTTGGGTGTGGCGGCACTCACCTGTAATCCAAGCGGTGTGGTGAGCCGATCAGGAGGATGCAAGGGCAAACCTAGCCTTGCAGCTGAGAGACACAAGGAGGCTTTGTTTCAAAATAAAGAATGGAAGAGGAGGCAAGGTGCTGGTGTGAAAGCCTTGAGCTCAACCCCCAGTGAAACACACACACACACACACACACACACACACACACACACACACACACGCCTAAATCTTCAGTAGTCTCCCACTTTGTCTGTGGCTCCTGTGTTTCTGTATGTATACATTTGTAATTTTCACCTCTTAATCTAGTGTCACTTTACTTATAGACTAACCTTATTCAGAGAGAAAATAGATTTACAACTTGTAACTTGCCTACACTTTCTATTGATTTGAAAATTCGTCCTGTTATCTGTTGTCTTCTGTAGTCTCTGACTATTCCTCTGCACTGTTTCTATTATCTTACTATAATTTCCATGGAAATAATAACTTTCCTTATCTTTTTTTTTTTTTTTTTTTTTTTTTTTTTTTTTTTTTTTTTTTTTTTTTTTGTATTTTAGGGGAGGCTGTACAGGGTGTTCAGGGTCTCACTACTACATCAGACTCAGAATGATTCTCCTGTTTACAGCCTCCCAAGAGCTGGGATTACAGGTGTGCACCACCATGCCTGGTCTCAATTGCCATCTCAGCCCACCCCAGGGGGAAAGGGGGGCCTGTTCTCTTATCTTTTTGAAGGTACTAACTATATTGGTTAGGAGTGCTTCCTCTGTCCCCTTTTTTAACCTTAATTATTTTCCCCTTGGGCTGGTGAGATAGCTCAGCAGACAAAGTACCTGCTCTGACAAGAGCAGGGACCAGGGTTCAGTCAGGCATGCCACCCCAGCCCCACCCCCAGAGCATGCTGAGCTGATGAAAGAGTCCAGGCATAGCTATAATCCCAGCACTGGGGAGGCTGAAAACAGGAGAATCACTAGGAGTCCGATCTATATAGTGAGACCCTGTACCAAATGCACAAATTAAAAAAAAAAAGTTTTTGTTTTTTTTTTCTCTATTAGGCTGGGGCATATGGGGAAATAATCCTGATGTGGGGGCAGAAGGGGAGAAGGCTGGCCAGGAAGGCTTTACTTTGCCCAGACTTTATATTGATGCTCCCATTTCTGATCTACCCCTGAGCTACCTCCAGAGTCCTGGGTCTCGTTCCTGAGAACCCGAACTTCCTTGCTACCTGGCTACAGGAGAGGGGTCTGACTACTGCTTGTGCAGACTTTTTTTTTTTTTTTTTTTTTTTTGTCTTTTTTGAGACAGGGTCTCACTGTGCAGTTCAGGCTGGCCTTAAGCTCACTTTGTAGCTCAGGCTGGTCTCGAACTCACAACAATCCTCCTGCCTCAGCCTCTGCTTGTGCAGACTTAAAGCCACTCTGCTTGTTGGCAGGCAGGCTGACACCCTGCTAGGACGGCCTCTTCTGCAGTCCTGAGGCTGTCTGGTGTCCTCTGCTTTAGTGGCCTTGCTTTCACCATCCTGGTGTGACCTGGTGCCTGCAGGCCAGACTGTAAGGCTCAGCTCTCATTGTCTGCCAAATGTCATTTTGTTCCCTGTCTTCTCCTTCAAATTAAAAAAAAAATTGTTTGTATGTCTTGTCTACTTTCATCTTCTTTGCTGGTCTCTTTGTTGTGGCTTTCTGCCTTTTTCTTACCTTGTCACCATTTTAGTCACATCTGGGAAGAAACAGAGATAAATACCTTCAATGACGTGTTTAGTGGGAACCAGTCTGCGCTTTCAATTCTGCCTTTCAGAGTTACTTTGTTTTCGGTGTGTCAGTGTGATCTTCCAAACAGCAAGCCTGATTCTCTCTCTCTTTGGCTTCAAATCCTCCAGGCTCCTGATAATTTCTTATGATGAAAGCTGCATGAAAACACTCCCTTTATTCATCTTTCTGATGAATTTTGCACATGCTACTCCTTCTACTTGGAACTTCTGCTTTTAGCAGCCGAGTTTTGGTGCTTGCCTCTAACCTCCCTTTCCGAGGAAGACTTCTTTGTTCCCACGACAGTCTGGCTCCCTGTTATGTACTCCAACAGCCTCTGTGAGTGAATTTAAACCTAAGCAGTCATTGGATGCCTGTATTCTTCACTAATGTCTACTCTGAGGCTGAGTAATGAGCTTTTCTGGAGCCAAGGAGGTAGAGCTACGCTGTCTGTGGCCAGGGAACGCTGTGTCCTCTGGCACTGGCACAGCATTTGCATGAAAGGTCAGCCACGAAGTACAAGTAGACAAGATGTGCTTGTAACTGGGGGTGAATGAATGAATGAATGAACAAATGAATGAATGAATACATATGTATTTGGATTCAGAAATAAAACACAGAGAAACTTAGAGACTGCCTGGCTTGCTCTTTACTTTTCACAGGTAACTGAGGCTCAGAGATAAACATACCTGTGCATATTTGCCCACATATTGTTAAGAAACATCCTCTGAGGCATTTTCATTACTCTCTTTTTGTAAAAGAATTTGGAAGGCTGAGGCAGGATTGCAAGTTCAACCCCCGCCTGGGCAATTTAGCAACCTAATGAGCCCCTGTTCCAAAATAAAAACTATGTAGGCACTGGGAGTATAGCTCAGTGCAGAGGCCCTTGTTTCAACCTATAGTTATATACACATCATACTTGTTCATATACACACAAATTGGGGTTCAGAGGATCAAAACAACTTGCCTCCCATCATGTAACTAATATATATGGTGGGATTGGTACTAAATCTACTGCCTACCTTTCATGTTGTCTTGAATGATTAGATTTAGATCACAATTGGGTGCACATGCCAGGAATCAGGGACATGAGTATTAACTTGTGTTATTGTAACTACCCTGAGACTTTGTGGTTTACCATTATCATTTCCTTCTGTTTGTTTGTTGTTTGATTTTGAGACAGGGTCTCACTATGCAGTTCAGGATGGCCTCGAGCTTACTCTGCAGCCCAGGCTGGTCTCGAATTCTCAGCAGTCCCCCTGCCTCTGCTTCCCGACTGCTGGGATTAGAGGTGTGCCCCACTGCACCGGGCCTCATGCTTGTTTGTGGGTCTGCAGGCCAGCTGTGGTGCCGACTGCAGTTGGCTCCAGAGTAAGGATCAGGCTTAGACCTGCTCCACGTGGCTTCCCTGCCTGGTGTAGGGACTGACCCTCGTCCCAGCAGGTTATAGACATAAAGAAAGAATAAAATAGACTCTCATTAAGCTTTGTTAAATAAATTTATAGGAAATCTTATTAAGGGCAGCTTTTTGCCACTCCAGAAAGAGTGCAGCAATAAGAAAGACAAAGAGAAAGAAAAGAAATCAAAGCTGGGTATATGCCAGCTAGCACAATTTAGCCAGGAGAATCTGTAGGCAAAGCAGGGATTTGGCCAGGAACACAAAAAACCAAGCTCACCAGCTTCTCTTTTTTGCACCTTTTCCAAATAAACAGTCCACTTTTTTCTTTTTCTTTTCTTTTCTTTTCTTTTCTTTTCTTTTCTTTTCTTTTCTTTTCTTTTCTTTTCTTTTCTTTTCTCTTTTCTTCTTTCTCTCTCTCTCTCTCTCTCTCTCTGGGATTATAAGCATGTGCCACCAAACCCAGACTCAGTGGCCAGCTCAGTGTGCCTGGGTGTGAGGCTGGCATGGCATGTGGTGCCAGATTGAACCTTGGTCTTTGTACTTGCCTAAGCATATGCTTAGTCCACTGAGCTATCTTGCCAGCTTTTTCATTTATTTTAAACTCCGCTTCTTTAATTTTTTTTTTTTTTTTTTTTTTTTTTTTTTGCGGAACTGAGGATTGAACTCAGGCTCTTACGCTTCCCAGGGAAGCGCTTATTCTACTGAGCCATCTGCCCAGCCCATAAATTTTTTTGGAACCAGGGATTGAACTCAGGCCCTTGCACTTGCCAGGCAAGTATTTATTCTACTGCGCTATCTCCCTGACCCTGCTTCTTTAATTCATTACTGGTGCTAAGCTTATGATTCCAGGAGCTGCATGTCCCGTGGAGCAGCGGTATGGCATGGTGCGTACCCCATGATGTGATACCACATTTCGGCCAAAGAAGGCTCCATGCTCTGGTGCAGAGAACAGAAGCTGGAGAACAGAAGGTTGCAACAAATACACAGCCCCTCTCAAAGACAGGGACCTGTACGTTCAATCTACCCACTGGCCAAAGCAAGGCACACAGTTCATCCCAATATTCAGGGTTCAAGACGAAGCTCTCCAGGGTGAGGGGATTGTAGGAACAAACATTTGCTGCTCGAGGCTAGGCAGTCTAGTGGGTGCCCTGGAGAAGACCCATCACATAAGGCACACCATAAGCCTCTCACCGCATCTCCCTGTAGACTTCTTGTCTTAATGCACTCAAGCTTCATAGACAAGGTGGTTCTGGGTATTAGAGTGTTACTCATAGGGAAATATTAAATTTATTCTTTTCCTTGTGCTAGTTGGAAAATTAGTCTTTGACTAATTTCTGACCATAGGTTGATAATGGGGCAACAAACACACAAAATTCATTACGTGCAAAAAGCATGGCAGCAGCAGACTCAAAGCTGGGCAAGGTCTCTGACCCCTGTGTAGACCTTGAAGGGACAAGGGCTTGGCCTTCTGGCATCAAGGCACATGGCCCAGTCTCTGGAAAGTTGGGGGTGGGATGGGCACTGAGGCCAGGCTGCCCTGCGAAGCCTCCTGGTTTCAGCTGCGTTGGTCAACTCTGGAGGGGTGAGACTTCCAGTCTCTTCAGTCTGTGGAAAGATCCCTCATAAGCAGAAAGGGATGGAGGATAAGAGAAGCACCTCCACCAGCATTTGCTGTGTTCTTTGCCAATTTAGACAGCTGCATGATTCTTCTTAGAAAAGAACAGCCTTTTGGAGCCTTTTCCATATTTGCTGCAGCTTGCAGTTTCTCTGAACACCCAACTGGTGATATGCAAAAGAAACATGTTTAGGTGGGGATATTTTTCTCTCCCACCCCATAATGTACCAGTTGTTAAGTATTTTAAGTGCCGTGCTAGGATACATATAAACACAAGTGAGATATTTAACCCTTTTTCTGACCTTGTTCTTCACTGTCTTCTCTAGACCTGGAGGGGTCTGCCTCAGCCATAGAATATCATGCAGATGAAAGCCATAGGTCTTAGCTAAACAAAGAATTTCCTGTCTATTGAATTATGCTGTCACAGGTGAAAAAGGGAGAGCTCCTTTTTAAATAGCAAACGTATTTTAGCCGTCTTTGTAGGCTGAGCGTCCTTGTGTACCTGGCCAGGATCTGGTTGGGGGGTGTGACTTTCCAGGGCAGCAGAGTGCTTTCAGCCGCCCCCCTCCTGTCCCCATCAGATGAAATGTCACTTCACGTAGCCTGTGAGTGGCAGCCCTGGTCCTGGACTGTCAGCTTGCCAATTCCTGGTTAAGTGCTTATCACTGTCACCAGTGAACACAGAAGGCCAGTTCTGAGGAGTGCTCCTGGGTAGAGACACAGCAGCAGTGGAGTGGCTGCTTTGGAGAGTGGCATTGTCTGTCCCTTTTCAAATGCTGTGAGCCAGCTTTCCTGGGAGCGGGGGGCATAGGCAGCCTGGTCTCCAAGGCCTCATTAGGAGGCTGTCCTGTCTCCAATCCAGTGATTACCCTGCAGTTCAGGTGCAGGGGCGTGGAAGAGGCAGGCCAGCAGCCCATGATACTGATTCAATCATTCTGTCATGCATGAGGGAACGGTCCATGTTCCTTTCTGCTTCTTAATCCAAATTATATTAAAAAACAAGACTCCCAGAGCCCCTGGTGATAAATGGTTTATGTGGCTGCCTTGGGTGGGGATTTGTTCACCTCCTACTCATTCCTTGATCTCCTTTCTCTTCCCCTCTCCTGCCCGCTTCCAAAATTTAAGGATGACCAGCAGGAGGAAGGATAGAAAGACAGCTAGCACACTTTTTTTTTGTAAATGGGTAGTTAAAGGGAGGATGCCCATTTTAAAGAGTTCATGGTATCTATGCCCCTCAGGCTGGTTTTGGAGACCCTGGGGGAAGAGACTTTTGGGTCTGGTGGGCCACTGTCAGTGTGAAGGCTGGTGGGCTGCAGCTGGGTTTCCAGCAGTGGAGAGAAGCCAGCAAGCCAGGGGGCTGGGCTCTGGGTTGAGCTTTTCCAGCCACAGCTCTGGAGATTTGGTGGGAAGAAGAGCACTAAGGAAGAGTCCTGCCCTGACAGCTTTTGTGCTTTGAACCTAGACAAGTTCCATCTCCTGCAGGGCTCTGTTTCCAGTTGCACTTGCAGGATGGTCATAGGCATAGGGAGGGAACTGCTAAGCAGGGGTCTGGGGCTGGGAAGGGGACTCACGCTGCTCTTATTGCAAGCCTTGTTCCCCTGGAGATGATGGTTGGGATAGGTTTGGGGCAGGAAGAGGACCCCTCCTGCTTTCCTTGTGGGGGTGGAAGTACCAAGGGCCCCTTCAGAATGGTGCACAGAGATGCTACTGCCTTACAGGCCAGTGGCACATGGGTGGGAGCCCTGAGCTGCCTGTCTGCTGGCCTCTGCAGCTAGGGCACATTAGCAATTTGGCTTCCACTGGGCATAGGCCTTCTCCATGGGCCCTTTGATGAGGTTCCTTTCTGGGACAGGAATGTGAACAGGTGACCCTGAGAGCAGGACCTGGCCGGCGGGGGGCCCCTTCCACTTTAGCCTCTGACTCTTGGGACACACCCTGTCGCAGCCTGCGTCTCAAGTTACATTGCACTTGGCTGCAGAGCAACCTGCCTCCAAATAGCTTCCTTGAGACAAAATTCAGGACATGACCTTCCCAGGCTCACTGTGGGGCTGGGCCCCTTCCTGTCCCTTGGTTGGTCTCAGTTAAGGTGGCTGATACCTGTGGGTTCGCGCTTGCCAGCATCTTGGAATGCAGGAGGATGAGAGAGGTTGGCCATCGCACCATCCCACTCCCTAGCTTCTTCCAGCCATCAGGCCCCTACATAAGCTTTTAAACCAGGGTGGCTGCTTCAGAGCTCAGGTTTAGGAATAAGAAACCCAGTGATTCCAGAATAGAAACACCCTGTACAAGTGGGTTAAGCTCCAGCCCTGACATTTAATTAGCTTCGTTTTCAGCTCCCACACTCAAGAGCACCTGTTATTTCTTTTCTTTTACTCACAATACAGTAAGCTGGAGCACATTCCTGAGCTCCCGACCCTCTCATCACTTTGGAAACCTGATAAGTAGTCAGCTCTGCAAGCCTTCTGAGGATGGTGGCAGATGGCAGCTCGGGACATGGGGAGCTTCTCAGGGTGATGGCAAAGAGGTGATTGGCTTCCCTAAGCTACTAGCTCTGCCCACTGTGTCGCCATATTCCTGAGCAGGTCACTGTCTTACCAAGTGAGTGGAAGTATTTAAGGAGCCTCTGGACCCTTAATCTCTGCAGACAGCAGGAAGCAAGAGGCGTGGCTGGGCTGCTGACCACCGGAAGCCCTGCCTGCCTGGGCAGCGCTGGAAGTGGCTGGTGGCGCGAGGAGCATGGTGTCACAGGAGGGACAGAGGCTCACACACAGCTCCACACATACCTGGCAAAGGCAGGAGTGGAAAGTGCCAGGGAGGAGAGTGAAAACGTATCTGGACCAGTGTGAAGAGGTTAAGGCAGAGCCCTGGAGCATGGGTAGGAGGGAGGTGGGTGCAGCATGGGTGGAAGAGTCCAGGCAGAGGAGCCTCAGGGTACTAATCCCCCAAGGCAGGAGGGGTCTGAGAACATAGTCTGGCTAGGTCAGCCTCCTGCTCAGTCTCATGGCCCCTGCCCTGGACAGTTTTCTGGATGCCACCAGGTTAATCATCAGAAAGTGCTCATTTTCAGAAACTGTTAGCATTTTCCAAGAAACCAGGCTTCATACATTATGGCCTCCATCATCCCCAGCTCCTAGTCATTCTTTCCATCTCTGGGAGCAATTTAAACTCACTGAGCCTCTTGCCATCTCACTCTTTACTTCTGCTCCAGTGCTCACAGTGCTCCCCAGGTGGGACTGTCTGGGGCTTCTGCAGTCCAAGCACTGCAGACCTTTGCCTGTCACACCCAGAGCAGGGCTGGCGTTGTTCTTGCTTACTTCCCTGTGCTGATTAGTTGTCTGGAGGGAGGGTCCTGGTGCTTAGCTTGCTGCTGTGCTCACCCCTCTGTGCCTGGCCTGCCTGGACTGGGGGCTGCCAGATGTGGAGCTCCAGATGTGGAGCTGGAGGAGGATGGATGGAGCTCTGGGAGAGCGAAGTTCAGGGCCCCCCAGTTTCTGGTCAATGCCTATTCTGATGGTCTGATTAAACTTTCTGAGCTCTCTTTCTGTGGAGACAAAAACTCATTTTAAGTATATTGTGGAGGTTAAATGTACTAAATGCCATCATAGTTAAAACACATCATAGGAAGCCCTAAGCTGCAGGTGGCTTTCTGGAATAAGCCTTCATTTGACTCTAAATCACACCAGGAAACAGGTTTGGGACTCAAGGAAGCAGAGTCCTGGAGGTTCCAGGTGTTCCCTCCTCTTCCTCTGCTTCCCATCAAGGCAGGTAGTCAATGCTCTGTGCTTTCTCCCTCTGCAGGAGTGAGGTCATCTCCTGTCACCTCATCTCTAGACCCTGATGGGGCACAGTCCTTTTGTTGAGTCCATGCCCACAGCTGGTCTCCCTGGACTCGCCATGGAGATCAGAGGCCTTGAATCCTTTTCATTATGTACCTAAGCCAGAAATGTAGGCATTGGATAATGAATGCCTCCTCATTAAATTTGTGAAGTTTCTGAGGAAAGTCCCTTCTGGTCCAGAAATTAGACTTGCTATTTGTTTCTGGAGTCATAAAGCCTTCACAGAAACTTTGATTTATTAATTGTGAAACTCAGGGCACAAATGCTAATTTCTAAGCTTTAGTTTTCACTTTAGCAAAAACAGGTCAGAGATATTAAATACCGTAATGTACATACAGCACTGAGGGCATTGTCTGTCTCACTGGCCCAGCATGTGTTTCCCGACCTCCTGCTAGGTGGCAAGTGCAGCTCTATGTGCTGGGGATGCTGGACAGTAAATGTGAAGTTTACGTTCCAGAGGGACTGGGAGAAGGAGGGCAGATAGTGTAGCTAAAATGCAGCAGGGAGGAAGATCTGAAGGACCTGCCAGGGTGGGGCTGCAGACAAATAGCAATGACCCAGGGGTGGTGCAGTAGGCTCGTGAGGAGGCAGAGCTCCTGGAGAGGGATGAGCCAGTCCTGCATTCTGAGAGACCTGAATTGTCTAGGGGAGCAGTATTGAGCCTGCAGGGAGGAATCAGTGAGTGAGAAAGGGGGCCACTGGAGGTCAGAGGAGCACATAGTGGGAGCAGGAACAGGCTAACTGGGGCTTTGAGGCCTGGCCTGAGCTCTCACTTTTTTTTTTTTGTTTGTTTTTGCCTTTGAAACATGGTCTCAGGCCGGGCTGGCTACTCACTATGTAGCCCAGGCTGGCTTGAACTCCATGCAGTCCTCCTACCTCGGCCTTCCAAGTGCTGAGATGACAGGTGTGTACCATCATGCCCAGTGACTCTAGCTTTTTCTCAAAGAAGAGTAGGAATATTTGGAGGAATTTGGGTGAAGACGAAATATCTGACTAGTGTTCTCACAGTGCTTCACTGGGTATTCTGCTGAAATATTTTCTGCAGGAGCAAGGGAAGAAACTCCAGCCAGAGAGAGACATGTACAATGATCCATAGGAGGGCCGTGGGCTGGGACACAGGCTGCCACAATGAGGCTGGAGATGACAGGCTGGATTCTGAATCTTGAGCCTATGGGATTTCCAGGCAGATTGGATGTGAGGGCTGAAAGAGGGAAAAATTAAGGGTGAGATCAAGATTTGAGGTCTGAGCAGTTTGAATCATGAATGGGTTTGGAGTGCGAGACCAAGTTCTGCGTGGGACACTTTACCTTGAGAAGCCGTTTCGATCCGAGTGCAGATTGTAGAAGAGAGCAGGCAGTGAGGAGTGGGAGCTCAGGACCCCGAGTTGAGCTGGCAATGTAGACTTTGGAGTCGGCACAGAGATGGGATTTAAATTGGCAGGATGAATGAATTGTCTTGGTGGAGGGACTGAGCACAGGAGGGGTGGGAACCAGGACCAAGGACAGAGCTCTCTGTGCAGGCTACAGCCTTGGAGCAGTCCCAGGCAGGGCTCCCAGCCTCCCACTCGGAATGCAGTCCCGGGAGGAGGGCTTTCCAGGGAAGCTGGGCTTTCCAGGCAGGATTCCCTTACCTTACAGTCTGCGAGGTCCTGATGCATAAACTGCCAGCTCTAGGCTGCAATGAGGCTTTATTCTGGGAAATGGAGGAGAAAATCTGCCACCCTACACCATAATTTAGTGCCACACATTCTAGAAATTTAAAAAGTAACAAATATCCCTGTATTTTACTCTCTGAATATAAAATTCTCTTTGCTAAATGAATAGTGTGACCCTTTTTCTTTTAAAATCTTTCTCATTTTATCTTAGGATTTCTTTTCTTTTGCCTCTTAGGACTCCCTTTCTGTTTTCTTTTTTTAAAAGAACAGCTTTGAATTTCTTTTCAAATGTACATTTGGCATTGTTTACTGTCACATCAGAGATAATCAGCATAGACCATTGGCACAAAGCAATTGCTGGAAAAATGCCTGAATAAAGAATTTTAAGTTATTCCCAGAGATGATGCAGTGAAACCCTTAAGACCTGAGGCTTAGTTTCTGGTGTCCAGCTGACTGGCAGTCTTATGTAGTTCTCTCTTTATGTGGTCCTTGAGAAGATGATAAACAAACAAACATACAAACAAAAGGATTTTAAAATTCTGAATCATATTTCCACCAGAGTTAATTGGACAGGTGGGAGGTACGGAACCTTCCCCAGGCTCAGGGCTCCTGAACCTTTAAGCCCTGTCCCTGGGGATAGCCTTGAGAAAAATCACCTACCCCTTTTGTATGCAAAAACCTCTTTTTTTTGAGGAAAATGTGCTTTAGAATGTTATGTTCTGGGAGGAGGGCCATGCTCCTTAGAAGGGACAAAGTCTTCCATCAGAGGCTGGGCTGTCAAGAGGTGCAATGGCTTTTAGAGCTTACTGAATAAATTTAAATGTTGAATGCAAATGAGGCATAATATTAACTGTAGCTTCAAAGAGGAAAGAGTGAGGGAGATGGCTAAACAGCTGTGAGGCTTTTTTCTAGACTAGACAAGCCTAGGAGTCACATGGCCAATGGGCAGACATAATGTGAGAGTTTTGTGATGGCTCTTGTCAAGCCGCAGGCAGGTAATTCTAAGGGTGTAAAGGGAGGCAGCTGCTCTCCATGCAGCCCTGGTGTGGGCCCTGAGCGTCCAGGGCCCCGGGGCACTGCCTTCCTTCTGCAGTGGGCCAGCTGGTCATGGGCTCAAGCAGCAGCCAGCATGTGTTCTTGAAGGGCTCTCACTGGCCCGTAAGAATCCCACCCAGCAGAATGTATTCAGCTCCAATGTTACCAAATTCTATCAGCCACAGACAGTAATATTTCCATACCTGCGACTCTAATCGCCTCCCCCCTGCAAGTGAAATAATTAAAATGCACATGCAAATATGTTAGTTACAAATGCAGCATCCTTCTTCACATGCAAATGCAATCAATAGGTACCAAGATGATTTGCATAATGGAAAAATGAAAAAGAGCCCTTCATAATGGTGCGTTTAGGGTACCAACCTAAAGGCCTTATGTAAGCACTGGTAATCTCAGCCTGTCTGGGAGGCTGGCACAGTATGTACACTGTTATGCTCCAGAGAAAACAATTGTTTTAGGATCTGGGGCATTTCTTCCAGAAAGCCCTCCCAGGTCTGCAGTCTGCTCCCTCACTCCAGGCCCTTGATAAGCACAGGACGAGGCTAGGGTCACATTTTGCTCTGAGAGTACTGCTTACCTTCTAACCTTGAGCTCAGCAAGCTGCCAGGATCCTTCTCCCTCCCCATTTTTCTTTACCTAATTCTTCTTCTTTTTTTTTTTTTTTTTTTTTTTCTTTTGATACTGGGACTCAAACTCAGGATATCACGCTTGCCAGGCAGGATGTAGCTCAGCACTGTGATGCTGGACTCAACCCCAGCCCTTGACGGTCTAATTCTGAGACCACCGAAACACACGTGTGCACTGCACATTTGGTGGGCTGAGCCCCTGAAGGAAGAGATCAGTTAGCTAAGGCTACTGTGATACTAACCATAGAGCTAGACCTGGAGGGAAGCCAGCCTCAGGGAGAGCGGGCCGCATAGCTGAATGGCTTCCAAAAGAGGCAGGAGTGGTAGGACAAGTGTGTTTGAAGCAATGGAAA
>PVKA01024938.1:0-17300 GCA_004027165.1 Ctenomys sociabilis
TAATTATTGAATCTTTGATATAATTCAGCTACATAAATACCTGTAAATATAATATCATGTATGCACCTTGTACAATACCAAAACATTATGAAAACAGTTTGCAATGTATTATTTCATCGACTCTGTATGGTTATGATGTTTTGAAACTGTCTGATTGACATTTGTATTTCAATAAAATAAAAATAAATGGAAAAAAAAAGAAAGACAATATTCAAAGAGATATTAAAATTTCTTCAGAAATATAAATGGAATGTACTCCTGATAGAAATTGCACATAGATTACTTTTTAAAGTATAAATAACATAAGTCTACATCTAATTAAATCAAAATATATTAATAGTTACTTCTGTAATATCATTTGACAAAATGAAGAAACTTTATGAAGAAAGGAAAATCAGGCTGACATCTGATTTCTCTGATTTGACAATGAAGGTTGAGCGGAAGTAGCAGTCACACTAGAATTCTTATAATTGTAGGTTCTTTTCATGACAAAGTCAAGACGTGTAGATTTACAACTACAAAAGGACT
The DNA here is from genome assembly GCA_004027165.1 of Ctenomys sociabilis. Taxonomy (NCBI): domain Eukaryota; kingdom Metazoa; phylum Chordata; class Mammalia; order Rodentia; family Ctenomyidae; genus Ctenomys; species Ctenomys sociabilis. The sequence goes on from PVKA01024938.1 coordinate 529, forward strand.
TCAGTGCCTAAAAATCTCTCTGAAATAATGATTACAAGAAGTATTTCAACAAGAAGAACAAGAATCTGAGGAGAGATGTAGGAAACAAAGGTGGGTGAAATAGAATAAAAAGTTGCGTAAAATGTACAGAATTTTGTGTTTACAAATTAGAATTAAAATTCCAGATATGAAAGTGAAGTGGATAAATGTTAAGAGATGAGTTGCTATGCTCCACATCTTCCTCTGTCAAGTGGAAGAGATATGTAAAATTTCCAACTTGGTTAAAAACATAAAATTATATATTCCAAATTGAGTCAAATAAAAACATTATTAATTAACAGAATTCAGGAAAAAGAAGCAAATTTTTTTAACAGAGCAAAAAATATAAAAGCAGAAATTAGTCCAAGTAACTCAGGAATCAATAAAAATTGCAGCAGATGTAGCTCATGTATTAGAAGATAGAAAATTATCAGAGTATTGAAAATACCATTTTTTAGAGTAAATGTGTCAGGAAAAAGATAAATATTCTGAGAGTTTGAAAATAAATTGGGGGGAGCGGGGAGATGGTTCAGTGGAATAAGTGTTTCCCTGGCAAGCTCAAGAGCATTGTGTTGGGTTGTTTTGCTGAATTCAAGCACCTATAATAATTGAATGACAGTAGAATACCCGTCTTTGACAGGACTCAACAAAAAAAAAAAAAAAGGAGGGCTACAAAGGAAGAACTATTCTGTGTTTGTATGAACAGTACAGTTAGGATAAATATGCAATACTTTTGCATAATTCTATAAGAAAGATTTGCACTAATAGTGTTTGGACAGGATATTCTGTCAGCTTCTGGTACTATGGATAACCACTAGGAAGACAACAATGTAAAAAAGTATTAATTATTGAAACTATACTATAACTCGGCTTAAAAAAGATAAGTATACAGCTACATTCTCTTAATTAACTGATTAAAGGCATCTTCTCTAATTGTGTTTGTACATAGAATATCATGTATGAACTTTGTATAATAAAAAACCACTATGAAGACAATATGCAATATATTAATTATTGAAACTGTCCTGCTAATTTGATTGGAAACTGTCTCATTGCTATTTGTTCTTCAATAAAAGAAAAGGAAAGAAAAGAAAGGAATATAAAGTACATACCAGACAAATGGAAATAAATACCTACTAATATTTTGGCTAAATTTTTGTCAAAATAGTCTTTAAAAGTGTAGTAATATAGCGTCAGAAAGTAATTTAAAGAAATTTAAAGAAAGAAAAGTCAATATTTTATACAAATTCAGAAAGCAAAAACAAACAATTCACACATTTTATGAAATTTACTCAAATTTGATGGAAATAATACAGAAAATAAAAATTATAGGTAAATTCAAGCTTCCTCTTGTCACCTTTAGCTACCTTATAATCTAGTAAATATCAATCTTTCCCCTATGAATTATACAAAAACATCTAGGGCCATTGAAAGTGGAGGACTTCCATGGATTTTATATTTTTACTTGTGCTTATTTCCCCATCAGAATATTGTGTCTATTAATGTGGACGGTGAATTCTAGCTTTGCTAGGTATTAATGTTTCCATTAGATTATATACCTTGAAAGTAGGGTAGATAACCATGACTATCTTTGAAATTTAAGAACTGCTTGGAAACTTCTCCAAATGCATATAACATTGTCACAGTGGAAGAAGGTAATTAGTACTTCTTGAACTGTGTAGTATTAGAAGCTTGAAGAATTTAACAGCATGAAAATCATAGAAGTTTCAATGTTATATATTGATATTAATTTTATTACCATAATTTAGATTTATGTATCTTTATTGTCAATGTGCTGAATTATATAATATTTCATGGAAATACAGCTCCATCATCAATGATTTATAATTTCATTTTATACTTTTTAAAATCAGCTGGTGTTAGTGGGCAGGCTGGTATTCCAATTTCCACCATCCGTTTTTCTAATGGCAGTGGTACACTTAGTTCAGACACAAACACAAAAATATTTTCAATTGGGATCAATATATAAACAATGGGATTTTTGAAGCATCTAAATTTCAAAATTGCTTCACTTTCAAAAACTTACACTATAAATGAATGAGTAGAAAACTATCATATTGATAATTATAACATTGTATAATCTGAAATATACTGGCAGAACAGGGAAATATTATTTTTTATGTATTCATTTTATTTTTTTAAAAGACAAAATAGTAAAAAAAAGTTAGAAACAATACAGAATTTTGCTAAACAAAAAAGAGGAATTCATCACTTGCCATTGTATTATATCATGTTGTATTTGAATTATTTCTTTAGATCACCAAATATAAGCATGAAAAATTGGTAAAAAAAAATGTTATAAGAAATACAAAAAGAGAAGAAAAATTAAGTATTAACTTCTCTTACTAGAACAACAAAAAATCATCAGCACAATTATCCAAGCTATCCTATATATATTTATGGCTTTTTCCCTTCTTTCTTTCAGTGGTCCTTTTCCTCATCCAAGTTGTACCCTCCCATTGAAAAGATTGTGTTCCTTTCATAGTGTCCATTGTGCCTTTCACGTTTTATTTACATTTTCAGGTTTTTACACTAAGTAGACAATGTAATATTTGTACACATGGATATGATTTATTTCACTTAAGACTATGGTCTCTAGTTGCATCCATTTACAAATTAAGGCCTCATATTTCTTTCCTTATAGATGATTAATACTGTATTGTGTAAAAATACCCATCTTTGCTCCATTCCTCAGTTGATGGGCATTCGGATTTTTTCCAAGATTTATCAATGACAAATTACACTATTATAAACATTGGTGCACATATATCACTATGGCATGATGGGTTCAGTTCTTTTGAAAAAAAAAATACTTATGAGAAGAGTAGCTAGGTTCAGTGGAAACTCCATCCTAGCTTTGGAAATTCCATCCTAGCTTCTTGAGAAGTTTTCACGCTGATTACTATATTGGTTGTACCATTCTACACTCCCACCTACAGTGGAGAAGAGTTCATTTTTCCCTAGGCCTCTCCAGCCTTTGTTAATGATTGATTTCTTGATGGTAGCCATTCCTTCTGGGGTTTGATGGGCTCTCAGGTTGTTTTAATTTGCATCTCTTGAATGACCAATGATGTTGAATATTTTAAAAATATATCTATTGGTCACTTGTTTCTCTTCATTTATGAAGTGTGTATTCATCACAAATTTATCTCAAATGTCTATTTTTGGATGAGGTCTTTGATGCTTTAAAACGATTAATTAATTAATTTATTTATATGGTACATGGTTTCACTGTACAGCTAGACTAATAGTGATTCTCTTGTCTTAGCCTCCCAAGTGCTGGGATTACAGGTATGTGCCACCATGCTTTGTTTTGGTGCAGGACCAGCATGGCATGTTGTACCTGGGATTGAATCTGGGTCATTGCACTTGCCAATTAGGTGCTTAGAATGCTGAGCAATCTCTCTGGTCCCTGGGCCTTTCAATTTTGAATGCTCAATTTAAAAAAAATTGTTTATATACTCTAGATAGAAGTCTTGTGTGTCAGGGACAGTTGGACATAATTATTTCCCAGTTTGTGGCTTTTCTTTTCACTCTGTTAGTGATTTCTTTTCGTGTGCACAAACTTCAAAAAGATGAAACTTCAACTGTTGATTCTTTAAATAATTTGCTTGAAGTTTGTTTCTGTTCATGAACTTCCTCTCTACACCTGTCTTTGGGATTTCTACCTACTTTTTGTTCCAGAAGAGTTAGTGTTCCTGTTTTAATATTTAAATCTTTGATCCATTTTGACTATAGTTTTGTGCAAGGTGATAGGCATTGGTGTATTTTTATCCATTTGTAGATAGAAAGCTAGTTTTTCCAGTATCATTTATTAAAGAGGCTGCCTTTCTTCCAGTGAACATGTTTAGCCCCTTTGTAAAAGGTAAGGTAGCTGAGTGAGGTTGTAGTTGTGTTTACAACTTCTAATCTGTTCCACTGATCCTCAGGTCCTTTTTTGCTACTACAATGCTGATTTTACCACAGTATCTTTATAGTATAATTTCAAGTTAGGATTGTGATGCCTCCTGCTTTTCCTTTGTTTCCCAGGATTGCTTTTGCTATTCTAGGTCTCTTCTGGATCCAAAGAACTTGGGAAGTTTTTTTTATACATCTGTGAGGTATTATAATGGTATTTTAACTGGGAGTGCATTAAATCTGTATAACAATTTTAGAAGTATGGCCATTTTCACAGTTTTGTTTCTTCCTATCCAGGATCAAGGAATATCTCCATTTTCTGGAAGCCTGTTCGATCTCTTTTTTCAGAGGACTATAATTTTTTTCAAAGTACATCACTTACTTGCTTTGAGAGATCGATTCCAACGTATTTCTTTTTTGGGGAAATGTTACTGTGAAAGATATGATTTCCATAATTTTTCTCTTGGTGTGTTTGTTTTTGTGCACAGAATTTCTATTGATTTTTGAGTGTTGACTTTGCATCCTACTATGCTACTAAATTTGGTTATTAACTTTCTAAGTCTCTAGATGGATTTTTGGGGGTCTTCTATGTAGAATATCATGTCATCTATAAGTAATGACAATTTCATTTTTTCCTTTCTCATCATTATTCCTTTTATTTCTTTCTCATTTCTGATTTCACTGGCTAATGTTTCCAGAACTACATTGAATAGGCCTAGTGACAGGGGACATCCTTATCTTGTTCATCAGATTGAAGTGGTTTTCAGTTTTCGTCCATTTAGCATGATGTTTGCTGTTGGTTTGTCCTGGGTAGCTTTTATCAGGTTTAGATAAAGACCATCTTATTCTGATTTTCTGTAGAGTTTTTATCATAAATGATGGTTGGACTTTGTCAAAAGCTTTTTCTGCATCTATTGAGATGATCATGTGACTTTCTCTCTTTGGCCCTCTTGGTGTGGTAAATTTATTGATTTGCATATACTGAGCCAGGCCTGGATTCCAGGCATGAATCCCACTTAGGTGTGTTGTACAATATTCCTGATGATTTGCTGCATTCTGTTGGCTAATATTTTAGTGAAGACTTTTGCATCTATATTCATTAGAGAGATTGGCTTGTAATTTTCCTTTTTTGTTGGGTTTTTCTCTGGTTTTTATAGCAGAGTAATACATACTTCAAAGAGTAAGTTTAGGAGAATTGTTTCCCTATAAATATCATTGTAGAGTTTAATAACAATTGGCATTAAATCTTCTCTAAGTTTCTTATAGAATTCAGCTTCAAATCCATCAGGACCTGGGCTTTTCTTTTTTAGTGGTAGCTATTTTATTACATTTTCAATTTCACTGACTGATATTGAGTTCTTTAGAATTTCTATACCTTCTTGATGAAGTTTTGGTAATTCACATGTTTCTAGGAATTTGTTCATTTCTTTTGTGTTTTCCATACTGTAAAAGCAAAGATTTTGGAAATAGGCATTGATGATGTTTTGAATTTCTGTAGGACCTGTGGTGATTTTGCCCTTTTTATTCCCTATTGTATGACTTTGAATTTTTCCTTCTTTACTTTTTGATATGGTTGATTAGGGGCACATCAATTTCATTTATTTTTTCAAAGAATGGACTGTTTAACTGATTACTTTTTGTATTGTTTTCTTCTCCACTGCATTAATTTCTGCTTTGATCTTTATAATATCCTGTTTGGGTTGGACTTGCTCTTCCTTTTTTAAGAAAATAATTTTATTGACAAACAAAGAGCAATGAGACAGTTTCAAAACCAATTAGTAGGACAGTTTCAACAATTATTACATTGCATATTGTTGTCTTAGTGGTTATTGATTGTACAAGATACAGACATGATATCCTGTCCACAAACACTATTAGAACGAATCTTTCTATTCACTGAATTAAGAGAATGTAGCTGTATATCTATCCTAACTGTTTTGAATACACAGATGCAAAATAGTCATTCATTTGTATCCCCTTTTGTTAGTTTTTCCAGAGAAGTACAATATTTTGCACTTAAATATTGTAGATGCATGAATTCAGCAAAATATTCCAATACAGTCCATAATAGTAGTGGGTTTTCCATAGCACTGGCAATGTCTGAAGTTACAGTATTAGTATGGCTTTACCTTTTGTACTTTGTTTTTATACTTTTCTGCTGGATTGTTAAGACCAAGATAAAAGAAGACCTGAATAACAAGAAATGTAACTTTTGGGCTGTAGAGATAACTCAGTGGTACAAACGCCTGCTTGACAAGTTTTATCCCTGGTACCGAAAAAAAAAAAAATTCAAATTGCTCTTCCTTTCGTAGAAGACTGAGGTACACCAAAATAAGAGTGTTTATATTGTTTGCTCTGTTTTCTTGATGCCTTGATGCAAGAACTTAGCTTTATAAATTTCCCTTTTAGAACATCTTTCAGCAGCAGGGTGATAGCTCAGTAGCAGGATCAGTGCCTGCCTGTCAAGCCCTGAGTCCAATTCTTAGTGAAAATAAAAAACACAGCTTTTGTTGCATCCCTTAGCTTCTGGTAAATTGTATCCGTATTTTCATTTTATTGCAAATATTTTTTAATTTCAGCCAAGACCCATTGCTTTTTTCATGATGGTGTTATTTGATTTCCATGTGTTTATGGAGTTTTTTCCTGTTTCTTTTGTCAATAATTTCCAGATTCATTGCACTATGGTCCAGTAGTAGACATATGATAATTTCAACTCCTTTGAATTTACTTAAACATGTGCTAGGTGTTACTATATGCTCTGTTTTGGAGAATGTCTCATGTGTAGCTAAGAAGCATGTTTATCCTTTTTGATGTATTTAGTACAGAGGTTGTAGGGTCTCATTACACAGGTCAGACTTGTAGTGATCCTTCTGTCTTCAGCCTCCCAAGTGCTGGTTTTACCAGTACGTGCCAGAACACCCAGTCTCCATTATCATTTCAATGCACCAAGAGGAGGGGAAGAGGGGAAGGTAAGGCAGCATGCCTTGAAGCATGTGTATTCTGATGTCATTGGGTGGAACAACACTCTGTATAGATATAACAAGTCCATTTCTTCACGAGTTTTGTTTAGTTCTGTTATTTTTTTGCTGATTGTTTTATCTCGTTGATCTATTTCTTTGTGACAATGGGGTGCTAAAGTGCCACATTACATTTGTGTTATTGGTCATTAAATTTTTTACATCTGTTAAAGTTTATCTTATATAATTGGGTGCCCCAATATTGGGTGTAAGTATATTTATGATTATTATCTTATAGTTTTCCTCTGACAAGTACGTAATAATCTTCTTTATCCCTTTTAATCATTCTTGGTTTGAAGTTCACATTGTCAGCAACCAGAATAGCTACTCCTGTAATATTATGGGTTTTTGTTGCATGTAGTATTGTTTTCCATCTTATCACTGTCAGTTCATGTATTGCCTTTTGAGTTAAACATATTTCTTCTATACAGCATATTATTTCATTTTGTTTCTTGATCTTCTCTGCTAGTCTGCTTCTTTTGAATGGTAAATTGAGGTCATTTACATTGATCACTATAACTGATATGTACTAGCTCATCTGTGTCATCTTGTTTTCCTGCTGTAGGTTCTCTACTTTTTCCTTCTGTTTAATTACTTGTTCTGGTTTGTGCTTCCTTCCTTTAGTTCTTGAATTTGTGGTCATTTTTGTCTCTTTTTGGAATGTCTGTCAGTACTCTATATAGGGTTGGTTTGGTGGTCATGAATTTCTTTAATTATTCTTTGTCATGTAAGGGTCTTATCTCTCCGTTAAATTTCTTAGTGAATTTTTCAAGGTACATCAATCTGAATTGGAAGTTATTTTCTTTCAGAGTGGGAAATACTTCATTTCAAACTTTTCTTTACTAGACAGTGTATGTTGAAAAATATGCTCTGATTCTTATAGGCTTTCTATGATAGGTGATCTGACTCTTTTCTCTAACAGTTTTTTATATTAGGCTCATTTGCTCATTTTCTGGGATCTTGCTTATTGTATGTCTAGGTGTAGATTTATTTTGATTATGGCTAATTGCAGTTCTATATGCCCCACTTAACTGCATGTCAGATTCTTTTCTCATGCTTAGGAAATTCTGTGCTACTTCCTGTGCAAATAGTCTTTTTATGTCATTTGTGTTAACTTCTGCTGTTTCACTGACACCTATTCATCTTATGTTTTTTCTTCATATCACCTTGAAGCCGATGCATTGTTTTTTTCTTGTTCTTGTTATTTGTAAGAGACCTTTCCTTTCATTTTTGTTGTAACTCAAAAATCAGATGACAATGAGGCAAGTCCAAAAGGAAAAGAAGCGCTTTATTTTAGGTGGTACCCACCGGGTAGCCTCTCCATGCGAGAAGGAGGAGGGCCCCTGAGGGCTGGGCAGCAGCCTCAAAAACCACAAGCTGGGAGGGGTAAGCAAGCATCGTCACAGAAGCTAAAATGGCCATTAGGGGGTACGGGGACAATTTTGATTGGGGGAGACATACATTATGTCCAAATTTGGGTCAGGACATGTACATTTGGGGGGTCGGCAAGCATGGTTACAGAAGCTAAAAGCAGTGAAGGGGGCATGGGGCATAAGCCCATTGGTTGGAAGCTGAGGCAACATGCAGGGGGCGGCCCGAGGGCCATTATAATGTTATCTATGCTGCAAGGCACGGATGTGGGCAGGGGCTTTCTGTGTTGAAGGGTCTTATCTATGCTGCAAGGCATGGATGTGGGAAAGGTGGGTGGTGGGCAGTAATGCAACCAAGGGTTTTGGCCAGCAAAAACAGGAAATGTTTGTACAGAAGGGACAGAGAAGAGAACAAACAGGGGGTCTTGGACCGGGGGTGGTGGTGGTAGGGGTCAAACGTGGGTCAGTTTAAGGTGGCTTGGTTATTACAATTTTCACTAGCTGTGATGCTGTCTTCAAGATCTGAAAGTCTATCTTCATATTTTTTAAACTTTCAACAGAATTCATAGTCTCTTAGATAATTGTTTGAATATCTTTCATGTATTCATATGCTTTCATGTATTATTTGTTCAATGTTTCCATCATTTTTCTATTCTCCCCACTTTTTAACCATGTCTTCTTTAGTTGTGTTAATAAATTCAATCATGATTGTTATTATTCTTTTTTGTACCTGAGAGATTTTTTTCTCATCTTAGTTCTTCTATAACCTGATGGAGTTATTTCTTTACTTCAGTTGCTACGACTCCAGAAATTTCAGGTTTGTGACTCCTAAGTTCTGCTATGTTCTTGTCTCCTGGACTTGTTCTGGGTGTGTTGGAGATCTGAGATTGCTCTTTCCCCTTTGTTTTGACATTTTTGAAGCTCCCAATGTTCACTTGGACTCAGCAGAGATGGTAGAGTGGGAGGGCACAGGTCAACAAGGATTCCTATGCAACAGTAGGGGGACAGGGTAGATGTACCAAAGCTTCCACAGGAGTCACCAAGTCTCTGTTGCTATCTGGTGTCACCTATCTTATGCTGTCATAGGAGAGGGGTAGCAACTTAACAAAGCACCATAGAATTTTTTTCTGAATTTATACATGTTGAATACTTTTTAAAGATCTTTATAAGTTCAACTTCATGTCTATAAATATAGACATTAGTATCCTATAAAATTTTAATTCAAAACTGTCAATTATATAATAAAAATAATATTTCATCTTAATAATGAAAGAGGCATAAGAATATAAATATTATTATAGTAAATACTTATTTGACATCTTCATAATGTTTAAGAAAAAAATAGACCTTTCATTTAGACCGAACTGTATTCCTTCTTGGGTGACCATAGCTAAGTTTCTTAATCTCTCTAGTTCTCAGTTAACTCAGATGTTACAACAGCTAATATTATCTACCTCTATGGTTGTGAGAAGATTTGATGTAAAATTTATGGTTTCTGATGCAAAGTAATAAGTTTGAAAAAATATTTTTATTAATGAAAATCAATAATTAATTGAGTAAATAGGACATGAATGCAATTTTAAACTCATAAATTTAGTGGTCTACAGAAAATAAGAATTAAATGTAATGTGAACTCAAAACAGAAAAGAAAATTCTATTTGTTTATCTATTTTTAAGGAACACATACATTATGACAGAAAATAGATCTAGTAAGAGTAAATATGAAAAGTAAAATGCTCTTTATTAGATCAAATAAATTGTCAACTGTGATTGATGATCACTATTTTCTTAGTCAGATGTGACTCAAGGAAAATGGTTCAGCAGAACTGTAAATTTTAGAATTTGTGTCTCAGTTACTTTTCCTCATTGTTGGGACAAAATACCCAACACCCAAAATTAACAAAAGAAAGATTTATTTAGCTCGCAGTTAGTGGAGGTTTCAGACCATCATCGGCTGGCTCCAAGGTAGAACAGTGCATTGAAGAGTGCAGCCATTGATGGTAGTAGAAAATAGTAAAGAGCAAAGTGAGTAGCAATTGCTAAGGCAGCTAACAGGTCTCTCTCCCCTCCTTACATTTTAATGTAGATTATCTGCACCCGGGAAAGTGTCACACTCACACTCATAATCCCAGCATTGGATCAAGAATTAATGACAAAGTCTAGAAGCCTGTCTCAATGATTGCATGAGGCTTTGGGGGGACAACTAGACACAAACCATAACAATTTGTTTTTAAATGGAATTGCTGACATTGTAGCCCTGGTCATAAAATCATCTGTTATTGCAACTGGGTCCAAGACATCCATTTCATTAACTATCCCTTACTTTTGTAACGAGACCTTTTTTTCTGATTTATTTTAGATAATAGTTTTGGGGCTTTTAAATTCTTTTTCTTTAATTTGCTGAGCTATTAGGCCAGTCCTAGATGATAGTTTTGTTTCCTGAAGTATTATTGAGCAAATTTCTGCAAGGTTTCAGGAAACATTCAGAAAGAAATGTTTTTCCCTAGATTTGTTTCCTAGACAGAAGATAAAAATCAACCGAATATGTATGCTTCTGGGTCAATGTGAGGGCCAATGGGAGTACTGAAAACAAACTGAGCCTGCAATGAAAAGATTGCATACTACTGAGGTGTTACCATTTTAAGATAAAAAGTGTGTTTGCTTTGTGATATTTGCATTAGAACTCTGTTTGTTTGTGTCTTTCTTTAAAATTAATTTTCTTGGTATGTTTCAGTTTTGTATAATGATCACATTCACCATAGGGAATTTGTATCTGTACATATTATATCTTGATTCTTTATTTCTCCTGAATCCCCTGCCTTCAATCTCAGTCTTATCCTTATTTATAAAAGCTTTGTTAAGCATTTTTCCCCTTAATACTCTCTGTTTTCTCTTTCCTTTCTTTTCCCTCCCCCGCTCCAGAACTCTTTACTGTGTCTTTCTAAGTATATTTGGAGATAGGAGCTAAAGCTGGCAATTGATCATATATGTAGAGGTGAGGCAACACAGGTCCAAGAAAAAAAGAGTGCCAGAGGCAGTCCATGTAGATAAGCTACTCTAGCCCAGACAACACCAAGCCCGAGGCTATCTAATCAACCTGTTGCTACTCAAAAGAATGCCATATGACACTAAGCTTTCAATTGTACAAATAGATGACCTAATATGGTTGAACAGTTCTTTTCCTCCCATCCAGAGAGAGAGGGCTTAACCTGACCTCAGCTTATCTTTTATCTTTATTTCTCTATCTACTTGCTTGCCATCTCCCAGATGCACACCCCCCAACTTTGAGAGCTATATGGGCCACAAGCAGTCTTTGAAGTTATCAGTTTGCGTTGTATTATTCCAAAACTAGTTAGAAAAGTTTTTTATCTCTCTCATAAATTGAAGCCTTGAGTATGCAACATGGACATATTAAAGAGTCTTGGTGAGGCCTTGGCTGCCTGAAAGTTAACTGGAGGAGGTGCTGTATTGTAGATTATCATGTGAGAACATCCAGTACTGACAGGACAGTGTGGATGATATAGCAAAGAACATGCTGAAAGGAATCTCAGTATAACCAGATCTTTTTGTAAGGGCAAAGAATGGCTTATCATGAGAATCAAAAAGATGATGATATTGAACATAAAATGGTTTAGTGAATGAGGTAGAGAGTAGTAAGAATTGTTTTAGATGAAATACCATGCTATTTAATACAAAGGTCTACAAAATACTTTTGATAATATTAGAACAGGTTTTGATTTTATAAACAAAAATAGTTGAAAATGATAATGCAATATAAATTAATTTTAGGAAATAGATAATAGTTCAAGCTTTAGTAATTATCTGAAAAGCCATATAAGAGTGATTTGTTTTGCAATTATAACTTTTCTAAAAATCACTCAAAAATTTACTAAAAATAATTGAAAGCACTGAAAAAATCAGTGTGTCTGTTACTTTTAAGAAAAAATGGTAAGAAAATACCTGTTTATTGAAAAGCCAATATTAATTTTGAAAAGGTCAAAGAAGAAATCAAAATCGTGTTATTTACCTTATAGATTGGTGCCTGAGAAAAACTTTAAAACAGTGGAACTCTAGAATGAGCCCTTTACTTGTGCCCTAGAATGTTAAATAGAATTCAACCTTCAAAAATATCTTTGTGGCTTAAAGTAATGAGTTCAAATTTTTATTTCCACACAATTGCAAAAATGCTATTGGATAGTTATATAACTTTATGAACAATAATACAATATGCCTCATTGGATTTTATGAGAGGAAAGAGATAGCTAGGCAAAGTACTTATTCTAATATCTTACACAAACTTCTCAAAACGGTTTGCTAGTCACATGGCCCTGACAGTGGCTCTTTACATTTCATTTATGTCATTTTATGTGTCTGTGTTTCACTTTGTGCTGATACAAAATAATTATGTTATTGCAATTGTTATGAATAATTTTATTTTTGCAACTTAATTAACCATCACTCATTAAATTTCTGATAGAAAACAAGTTAAATGTAGAAAAGCAATTTAAGATATTAATTTTTTCAAATAAATATTAGGGAGAAATGTTTCATGTTGTTAATGTTGTACCTTAAAAGTGGCTGCAATTCTTTTGCTGCTACCTCTGTTAAGAGGAGATAACCTTTTTTTTTTTTTTTTTCTTGGTGGAACAAGGGATTGAACTCAGGCCTTTGTGCTTTCAGGCAAGCACTTATTCCACTGAGCCATCTCCCTGGCCCCAAGAGGAGTCATCTTACCCATTATTCTTGCATCTCAATTGGCCTTAGTGGCTGGTTGAGCAGTGGAATGCTGTGGAAGTGAGATGCTCTGGGATCTTCAGGGATGTCTTGCAAAAGTCTTGGGACTGCTATCCATGTCTCTTGGATTGACCACTTCTGAAACCCTGGTGTTAAGTGTGAGAAGCCTGAGACAGAGAGGGCATATATGTATGTACAGTCCCTGTATCCACTTCTGGTTATCTCCTGGCAGGCATCAACTTCTAGCTAGGCCTCTGAGTCAGCCCGCTGGGCTATCGGAACCATTGGAGACAGAAGCATCGTCATCTATTTTATGTCAATGAGTTATATGGGACATGTGGGAGAAGGAAGTTCAGTCTCAAACAGGACTGTTGACTTGTGTGGGAAGCAGTTCTTGAAAGACAGTTGTGGTCTGAATTCCATCTAGCACTGCTGTGCGAAGAAAGAATGTACTTTCCCCATTTGGCACAAGGCAAGAAAGCATGATCTCACTGGTATTTCTCAGAGGTTGTTTTGTGCTGTCTGCAGCTAGGTGACTGTGGTTAACTCCTAATAGTTGTCTGGAAAGTTAAAATTAGCCATCAGCCATCTGGGTGGTGTAGTAGTAGAAATAAAGAAGTGGTTGTATTGGGCAATCAATACTCCTCTAGGCTTCAGGGTAAAGGATAGACGATTATTTCCTATAAACTAGATGTGAAATAACATAAACACTGATGAATTGGGATTGTTTTAAAATATTGCACTGAGAAGACCTGGTGTGACAGCTGGACCTATAGAGAAGGCCTCTGTTGGTTAGAAACACAAGGATAAAGCTGGGGGAAGCAGTAACTTCTGACAAGATGGGTAACCAGCACCACAGAATAAAACACAGTAGCCTCATGTTCTTACTGTGAGCTGCGAAGGAGCTCATGAATGTTTCAATGGAAAAAAGTAACAACTTTACATAACTCCACAGAACATATGAAAGTGCTCCTAATTTCCAACAAAATTAAGATTCTTCATACATACCAATTTTTTCCTGCCCTGAAATATGGACTCAACTACTCTCCAAAGATACTTGGTTCCTGTAAGTGAAAAATAATATTAATAATCAAATACGTGGATCAGTGGATCCATATATGATCACTGCAAAAGAGTTTGGTAATTGTCAGGACCATGTCAATGTTAGGATACTTCAGTCTAAATTCTGGAAAAATATTTAAATCATAAATTAACTCTTATATATGTAACTTAACATTACTGTATCCTTTTAAATTTTTGCCAGTATATATACTTCAAATTCTTTTCATTCATAACATGCTGATTTCATGTTTAATCCTCACCTAAACTGAATTTCTCAGTTATAATTATATATATTTCACTGATGATTATGCTGTGGCCACTCTGTCAACAGATGCATATGGAATTACTGTAATTGCTGAGAATGCAATCAGTTCTTTTTTTTTTTTTTTGGAATCAGTTCTGACTAAGGAGTCTGCCTTGGATATGTCTAGTAGTGAGAGAGAGTCTTCTGCTACAAGGAGCACAAAGTGATTGAGGGAAAAAAAGCAAAACATTAGAAAACAATCAATAAGTGGAAAAGTGCTCTACAAAAGTGATGAAGGATGTAGCACAGTATGTGAATTGGCCCTACCCACTGCTCAGTGCAGACACGACACATTTCCCAGGAGAACTCTAGACTGAATTGCCTAATCCTTAATTATGATTAGGGATATCCAATTGTATTTGAAAACTACAACTTCCAAATCTATAGGTAAAATGATTTGTGTACCATTACCAAGTACAGTGCTGCCAAAAGGAGAATCAATTCAACAAGCACTTTTTGAAAGTTTTTAGTCTATAGTGTGACTCATATTTATTAAGATACATCATATAGAATTCATTGTTAGGATTTTACCTGAGAAATAAAGGAATACATTTCCCACTTTGTGTAATAGAATCATGTGGAGTTTTTTCCTAAATAGTAACATGGCAATGAAAATAAAAATTTTAATATATTCATATTTAATATTTAAAGTAGCTTTTCTTTAAGTTTAAGAATGCAGTTAATGTGCCACTGGTCAAATAAGTTTTGAAGATTTATGTACCTAGAGAAGGCTGGACAATTTCTTTATGTAACCATATCCCTTAAAATAAATTCTGAAAATCTTTATAACATTAAATCAAAGCTTGAATTTACCTTCAAGAAAAAATTTCTCAGTTTTTCAATAATTATATGACAATTTATACAAAGTACAATTTGTTGAATTTTTTCTACCATTAAACATATTACTCTCAACACACACACATATTATGCAGGAGTAGGTAAAACTAAAACACTTTAAACATTTAAATATTTATCAGCAGTAATAATTGTAAAATGCTAAAGATGATATCTTAATTGCCAAATACATGGCAATAAAACTAATATTTTAGTTGACTGTGTGTCAATTCTATATAATAACAAGAGTAATGCCATTAGTGTCTTACTTCTCATCAGGAAAATGAAGTTCTTCAAGTATGAATAACTTGTCGAAGGCTGTTGACAAGTCTAGGGTGGTGGTGGACCAAGGAGACAAGCTTGTGGGGCCTGCGTGTGTGTGTGTGTGTGTGCGCACGTGCATGCATGCTTATGTCTCTTTGTGTCTTTTTAAAAATTTAATTCATGTTATTTTGAAGAGTAATAATGAAAGAACAAAAATCAGAAACAAAGGCAGAGACAGGGTAACAGAACAATATATATATTTCAGATTTTCAAAATAAGAATAGTTGACTAACACTGGTTGATATATTATTTACTTTCATCATCAAAGCTGTTGCTCAGATGAACAGATATGTAACATTGGACACATGATTATTGTCACTTACTTTCAACTTTTTGTTCTTGTCTCTTTGTTTTTATTCTTTTCCCTTTAAAAAAATTTATTTTAAAGAGAGTATAGTGATAATTGATATGACATTAGAAATGGTACACAATTAGAGTCCAAGATGACAGGCATTCAGACATGGCTTTTGTGTTATGCTTCAGTGTAGTTGCTTAGATATACATATCCACATACAGAGTTATTCGAGCTGAAAGGGTCAGCCAAATAGCTCAGTGGGTTAAAGCACCTGCAAGCAGGCACACTGGCCAGGAATTTGATCCCTGGGCCTGTCATGCTGGACCTGCCCCTGGGGTGCACTGAGATGGCAGTTGAGACCGGGCTTGGTGGCACGCACCTGTAATGCCAGCACTTGGGAGGCTATAACAAGAGAATCACTATGAGTCCAATCTAATAGTAAGACCCTGAACACCTTGTAGACCCTCCCTAAAACATAGGAAAAAAGAATTATTCAAGGTGAAAATGCAACATATTAATTTCTATTTCCAAAAAACTGAGACTAGTGCAACCACATGGAAATCTGTGTAAAGACTCATCAAAAAACGAAGATTGGAAGTTCCATTGAATCCAGCTATTCCCCATCTGGCTATTTTCCAAGGTAAACTGAAAACCTCATACGAGTCAAGCATTGGCCGTGACTCATCCACATGGATGACACAGACAAAGGAACTACAGAATAATGTACAGGACTACAAGATAAACCCTGAGAGGACTTCAATGACCACATAGGAAGTATAAAGTTCTTGTGTTGGTATATAAGTCTTGATCTACCTAGGTCTTAACCATCCAGCAAAAAAGTATAAAAATGAAGTATACATCGTGGGACCATAATATTAAGCTGAGCTGTAAATGGC
>PVKA01024938.1:17400-33689 GCA_004027165.1 Ctenomys sociabilis
CAATTTCTTTGAATAACTCCCTATGGTTGCAGAATGCTGGACTGTGTTGGATTGTGGTGTCGAGTTCAAGCACCTAAGGTAGTTGAATGTCAATGGAGTGCCCACTTTTGACAGGTGTAGACAAAGGAAGGGTTGTAGAAAGAAAAAATCATGATGTGTGTGTATAGACAGTACAGTTGGGATAGATAACGCTGTGCTTTTACATAATTCTATGATAGGCAAGATCTGCACTAATGGTGGTTGGACAGGATATTATGTCGGTGTTTAGTGCTAAGGTCATCCACTAGGTAAATAATTATTGAATTTTTGATATAATTTCAGCTATAAAAAAACCTGTAAATATAATATGCACCTTGTACAATACCAAAATGTTATGAAAACAGTTTGCTATGTATTAATTCATCGACTCTGTATGGTTAAGGTGTTTTGAAACTGTCTGATTGACATTTGTATTTTAATAAAATAAAAATAAATGGAAAAAAAAAGAAAACCTCATACGATAGTGATATATATGCACCCATGTTTAGAGCAGCACAGCTTGTCATAGCCAGGTCCTGCAAGCAACCTAAATGCCCATCACCTGAGTAATGGATGAAAAAGATATGATGATTTTATGAAATGAAGTATTACTCAGCTATAAAGAAAGACAAACTTGAGGCCTTTATAGATGAGTGGAAGCAACTAGAGGCTACATTCATAAGTGAGCCAAACCAGCCCCATGTGTGTAAATATCATGCTGTCTCCCTAGTGCAAGAACCTGAAAGAAGAAATAAAAGTTGTATGTGTCTTTATACGTATATACTGTGTGTGTTGGCAATATGTAGTAAAGAATTAAGTGCAGGTAGATAACGATTCTGTTAGAAATACCAAATGCACAAGCCTTCTACACTACAAACATACAAAAAAGAAAACAGGATGTAGGGATGGATAGAAGTAGGAGGGAGTGAAAGGAAAGAAAAGCATCATGCATTACACACATCTAGTAATAAACAGAAATGATGATAAATCACACGTAGGTGACAATGACCACCCCCTCAGTGTATGCTATTCTCATAATCTCACTTTCCTTTGAAGCTCTTGGATATATTTCTTCAACTGACATCAATTTCACAGTTTGATTTTAGAAAATGGAGTTCAAAATAAATTCACAGTTTGCCAACACAAGAAAAGAACCTTAGGAAGGTAAAAATGAAAGCTGAAGCACAACCTTTAAGTTTGCTTGGGCCGAAGAAGAACTCATCTTTCTTCACTGTGTTAACATTTCAAAAGAGATAACACCAACCATGTATTAACCATTTTGTCTGATACTAATCTAAACTTAGTGGAAAGTTTAATGAAACATAATTTACCATCCAGAACTATAAATCAAAGCAATTTTTTACATTTGCTTTTGCAACTTTCAGTGGTTAAATAAGCATGACTTTTCCAGAGTAGAGACATGTTTAAGTAAAATGGAAATTTTTTTATTAATATGAAATTAATTTTTTATTAATATGAAATTAAGAAAGTGTCTACTGAGTCATTTTTTAATATATTACATTTCATTGTCTCATATTTTTAGCCACTTTCTTCATTAAAGTAATCTTATATGTAAACAGAAATATATATATTTTTTCTTACTACTCATGAAGCTCTACAAACATTCTTGTTTTCTTGTAGAAATTTTTGGGGTGTGTGATAAAAAAATAGCATGAAAATATGAGGAAACTACACTGTCAGACAAAGCAGTTTATTGCCTAGCTCCAGGAGCTGCCAATCATTATTTTCTCCAAATGCTCTCAGCAGTATCCTGCATCACATCATACAATGATGACACAAGGTACTAACTTCTTGTTCAGCTTGCTTCTTTTTGAGACAAGTGATTGTTGTTTTGTCAGGGTAGTCTGAGGAATAAATGCATTACAAAATAGTATTGTGCTTGACACAGAAAACCTGTTTCCAAACCCAGCTCCATCCCTCTCTGATCATTCCTGAAGAATCCCCATATCTTCTACAATAAATCAAGTATTTTTGCCAGCAGATGCAATTCGCATAGCGTGAGTTGTTTCAGGTACTGGAGCTCAGCCAGTCACTGGGGTAATATTATCTAAAAAAATATTAAGAAAGAAAATTGCATTCACAGTTAGCAGAGTAAGTCATCAAAGGGCACCTTTCCACTAAAATGATAATATACGTTTAGGTAATTGTATTATTCCTATTTAAAACATCATTTCCATTCAAATATCCTGTATTTTCAAAATTAATCTCATTAGAGGTCTGCTTTACCCAGAGAGTGGTTATATTAGACAATGGGAAACTGGCTAGCACAAAGCGTCCTTGTTATCTGTGACATGAATAAATATTAGACTAATTAAAAAATGTTAATATCAGAATCCCAAATACTTCTTTAAACATAAGAGTAGTACAAAACATCATAGTTTAAGTATATATTTTTCACTATAATTATATGACATGGTAAAATGACATAATTAGCAAAATCGCCTGCTTCAGAAAATTGCTTTTTGTGTTTAATTTACATCTTTATTTAATTTTCAAATAAATTGGAGCACTTTGCCATGGAATGATATGTCATTACTGTCAAATAATAAATAACTTCAATCATTTCAATGAGAATGAAAGTCATTTCTTTCATTAAAATTGCATTCATTGGTTGTTTGGTTAGATTTTTCACATATTGTTGCAATAGAACTTAACAATATTATGAGAAAATGAAATGACTAAAATAATGATACATATTAACAGTTCCCACCGGCTCTGCTTCTCAACAAGCATTTTCAGATCAGAGCAAATTAATGAATTAATGAATAACTCATCGCCCTGGTATTAATTAAAGTGAAGTACCGCTTATAAATACCTAGCATGCCATGTCACATTTGTGTCACATTCTCTATAAAGAATATGTGCTAGAGAAGTTAGTGTTGAGATCGTTAGCTAGAAAACAGAGGCTTCTCTGGAATAAGATGTTCCAAAGAGATTTGGAAGTGACTCTTCAGTCAGCGAGGAAAACAAAAATGTTTGGTCACATTAATTAGCAAAATAAATCAAGGGTATTTCTTTCTTGTTTTCTTTTTTTCCCTCTCCTTTTCCTCCAAAAACTTTCATTCCCAGTGCTCTACGTACAGGCGACAGGAAGATGTACGCAGGGTTGGCTGGGTGTGGGGGGCCGGCAGGGCAGGGTGGGCAGCCACGTGCGGTGTGTGGAGGAGCCCAGGAAGGGAGTCGTGGCAAAGCAGATGTTGAGGAGCACGGGTGTCAGTTCCTGCAGCGAGGAGTCCGTCTGCAGAGATAGACAGGTGCTCCAGCTCAGGCATTTGAGGCTGAACTAAGTAAGGAGGAGTGCAGAGGAGAAGCCTGTCAATTCTCAAAGCTTAGGTAGGGTGGTGAGATTGATCATGAGGGAGAAAAGTTCAGATGTATGGCGACAGAGCCCAAGGAGGAAACGAGGTGTCCCTGTGGACAAGAAGGTGGGTGCGGGTGTCAGGGCGCGCTTGTGGTGACAAGGCAACGCTGCCCATGCAGTGAGCCACGCGAAGACGGCTGGCTTCAGCTCAGAGGGGGCCAGGACGGTGAAGGAGCGGAGGTCGAGCACACTGAGGAGGGTGCCAGTGCAGCTGTGGGGGAACAGTGTGAGAAGTCAGAGAGTGGGGAAGGGCACGGGCAGGCAGGCTGGGGAGCTTGTTAGGAGCAGCAGGTTCAAGATGTGAGAGTTAATGGAGACCACATTGGTGTTGTCAGAGAAGAGAGTTACAAATACAGAACAGGAGGAAAGGAGAATGAACCCGGAGGTTTCGCGGTGGAATAGAAGACACCAACGTGACGTCTGAGGTTTTCGTTATACCCAGCTAGATTTGCACACCAAATGAAGTGCGCCTGTGAGTAGAACGTGTACGAATGCATGCGTATTTTCATAAATTTGTTTATTAGGTTTCTCCTTCAGCATTTATTTCTAGACTGACAAAAGTGCTCTGAACCAGACCACCACTTCACTGGTTAAGTCCCTCCCTCCCTGCATGCTGTTTGTGATACTCCCTGCCCTTGTTTCTTATCTCACTAGCTGAAAACCCAAACACACTCCACATACTGGCAACACTAAATCTATCTTTCTCATGTTCAAATAAGCGAAGCCATAGCCTCTGAGACAAAGCCTAGGAGGTGATGCTGTAATAATAAAAGCAGCAGTGCACAGTCCTGGCCGCCTCCCTGTAAACCACTTAAAGCTTCTTTTTTAGCCCCTTGTCAGCAGCCCTCATCTCTCTGGGATGTGTGAGCACGAAACTTCCCACTTTTCTGCACTTTGGTTTTACTGTCTCACATGACTGAAATACTCAACTTTAGCTTTCCTCTGGCTTCCTATGAATATGACTATTCTCTTAGAGAGACCTCAAAACCAAACTAGAGGTTTAAAAAAAGCTGTATTACTGTGCTGAGCTACAAGAGGTTCAAGTCAACAACCTCTGACACTGCCAGTCCTACAGTAATCCACTACTATTATGGACTATTGGACTTCATTGGATTATTTTGCTGAATTCATGCACCTACAAGATTTGAATGGCAATGGAATATCTATATCTGACAAAAGTAAACAAAAAGGGGGATATAAATGTAGGACCATTTTGTAGTGAAAAAATATATATCTGTATATATGAAATAGAATATACAGCTACTTTCTCTTCAGTCAATGAGAAGAAAGATTTGTACTATCAGTGTTTGGACAGAATATCATGTCTGCATCTTTTACTATGAATAGCTACTATGAAGATAACAATATGCAATGTATTAATTATTGTAACTATCCTACTAACCTGTTTTGAAACTGTCTCATTGCTATTTCTTTTTCTTTCTTTCTTTCTTTCTTTCTTTCTTTCTTTCTTTCTTTCTTTCTTTCTTTCTTTCTTTCTTTCTTTCTTTCTTTCTTTCTTTCTTTTTACAGTACCAGCAATTGAACTCAGGACCCTGCACTTGCCAGGCAAGTGCTTATTCTACAGAGCTGTTGCATCAGTCCTTACACTGCTATTTCTTTCTCAATAAAATTAACTAAAACAACAAACTAGGAAGCCACTATAATAAGAAAACACATGTGTATAACAAATACCTGTTACATCTATACATCTAATAGATATGTTACTTGGATGTATATATGTGCATGTTTTCTCTGCTTTTGATTGGTCTCTAAGGTCAAGTGACCTTGAAAGGTACATTCTTTGAATCTCTTCAGAATGTTCAGGTGTCCAGGACAGTACAACTAAACATCCGCATAACCGCCGCGGGCGAGAGCCCTCCGGAGCAAAACTCAGGCACCAATGTGAGTCTCACTACTGCATCCCCAGGACCCCTGCAACTCCTAGAGCCCTTGCCCCCAGCCCACTGAGCAAGCGAGAACTTCTGATACTCTCTCGACCTGAACCAAACCAGCCCCGCCCAGTGAGTGTGTGGGAGAATTTCCGGCTTCCCCGCTCACCCTCCAGAGCAAAACTCAGGCATCCTCCTGAGTGAGACTCTCTATTGTGCCCGGGCAATTCCCCAGAAGCCCCGCCCCCAAGCCACCGAGTGAGAACTTTTGTGACTCTCTTGACCAGCCAATTCAGTGTGTGGGACAGCTTTGGCACTCCCTGGGCCAGGCGCCCAACAGGGGGGCACCACAGGCTCATTGTTGTGCCAGAAGGGCTGCAGCAAAGAGGAGTGGAACACAACAGCTAGATCTAGGCCAGACATAACTGGATAAACTCAAACTTAATAGATCTGAACCCGAATCTCATTACCTGCTAAGGTTATAACTGCACCAAAGCTCTACACCAAAGGTCAGAGGTCAGTGCTGTACAAAATGACACAGACAAGGAGGAAAATGCAGTCTCAGGCCTTGATCCTACCCATGACAAGTGCAGAGGACACTAGCTCAGCTGAAATGAATGAATTAACAGTGTTGGAAGCAAAGAAACAATAGTAGAAACATATAGAGGAACTCAGACCAGAATTAATGCCTGAAATAAACATCCTCATGAAAGAAGGGGCAAGACTGATGGGATAAGTGTATTATAAGCAAGGTGTAGTATTTTGAGGAAGATTAATGGTAAGACTTCTTTTACTGTAATACATTTTTTGCATCTTCCTTGATCATGCCTCATACATTATATGTTGCACATTAAATATTTTATGTATGTATTTCTAGTCTGTCCACTTAAATAATTTGCAAATAAAGGTATAACCCAAGAACAATGAATGCACTGTCACTCAGGCCTTGGCTTCTTATTATTGTTCTGCAGTTGAAGAACCTTTTTCCTTTTAATAAATGGTTGAGTTCAGAGCCAAGTAAAAGAAAATATACAATGAATCTTGACAATGCTTTGTCTTGGAGAAGCAATGATACAGATACTGAGAATTCACAGAAGCCAATTTCAAGGGTTTTCCATTGCATAAATCCGAGATAAGTTGAGGATAGCAAATAATGACCCTGAGTTGTGTCATTGTGATTCATTGAATAAAATGAAAAACCAAGAGTCCATGCTGATGTACATAGAATAAAACATTAAAATTTTATGAGGAACCATATAGTTCAAAGTGTCTTTTTGAAATACGTTTACTAATTGGAAGATACCTCCTTGACCAAAGCATCAATGTATATGTCATTAGTGTTCTGACAAATTAACATCATATGCCACCTAACAGAATGCAATACATGGAACATAGTGTCTTCTGTGATATTCCTCCTAAAGATGCACAACCTGAACCTACCTATGAGAAAACAACAGACAAAATAAGTGATGATAAGCACACAATAGAAATTTAATATTAAAACTTGTCATAGAGACTAAAGAGACATGAAAAGAAAATGTAGCTCTTGTTCTGAGTTGAAAACTTCACTATAATCATAGCCAAGTGATATGATCTCAGCCAAGTGATAAAACTTGGGATTTAGGGTTTAAACTATAGAAATGTGTCAGTATTGCCTTCCTAATTTTGATAATTGTGTTATGGTTATGTAGGTAATATTTTTGTAAGGAAAACCTGAATATTTATAGGTACTCAGATATTGGGTTTTAAAGTTTTCTCAAATAGTTTAAGAAAATATTCTTTCACTATGCTTTCTGGTCTTCTACAACTTTCAGAACATTTTAAGATCTATGTTAATGTTTTCTAGAGAGCAATGATCTATTGACATATTTTTTAAAATGTATTTAGGCCAGGGTGTATTTAGGACAAGGTCTACAGTGTATACTACAGGGTCTCACTATGTAGATCAGACTCATAGTGATTCTCCTGTTTTCAGCCTCCCAACTGCTGGGATTACAGATATGTGGCAACACATCCAGTCTCAATCACCATCTCAATGCACCCCAGGGGTAGGGTTGGCACAGCATGATGGTGATAGAACCCAAGCTGCTGCTATTGACATAATTTATGAGACAAAGAACTCAGAAAGTGTTGATATTCTGTTGAATTCTTTCTCTGGGACCAACGATCTCTGTTCTCTGGATATTTAATCAAAATTAAAAAGCAGTATACAGGACTGAAGGTGTAGATCCATGGTAAAGTGCCTGCCTACTAAGACTATGCCCCAGACATCTCCCCCCCACACACACACGCATGCACGCACGCATGTGCACATGCACACAGAGAAAGTATGTATTCATCCATACATACACACACACAGAAAGTAATCCGCAAATGTGTTGGCTTACTGATTGGATAATACTGATACTAGTAGATCGTGCATAACCCCCAAAGATTGGTTTAACCACCAACCCAAAACAAGTCCCAACTGATTGCAGGCCCAACTGATGTTAGACTGAAAGCCCAGGCTGTAACCTATAACACACTTTTCTCTTTATAAGTTGGTTGTCTCAGGAATTTGTTATAATATAGAAAGCTGATGGCATGACCGACAGCATCTGTACTGAAAAGCTAAGAAGAAAGTGACCTCGTATAAGCTGGAATGGGCTCCAAGTGAGAAAAACATCAGTACAGGCAAAATCTCAAGGTTGACAGAAAATACACATGCAGAACAGGAGGTGGGGACAAATCATAGATTTCCAGTGGAAAGAGTAGATGAAGCAGATGCAACATGATATCCTTGTAGAGCAGGAAAAGGTGTTTGAGTTTAGTATAATAGCAAAGGGAGAAAGCACTGTCAGTTAAGGGCAGCTGGACTGATGAGCATTTGCTGTGATAAATAGCAAGGGTATAAGAAGAGAGTCAGACATTCTGAGAAAACCATGTCTGATCGGTGACAAACAGGTCATGTTTCCACCAAGGTATATGTCTTCCTGATACATTTGCTAAGCTGATCATTTGGTGTGTCCTAAACATCAGGTCTGCTAGATTTAGCAATGCAGTGTGTAGCGAGGAAGACATGCTCCTTATGGAGCTCACCTTTCCTTTGATGCATAAGGCTTAGTCATGTAACAGACATTAAATGAAAAAATGAATAATTCACCGGAGCAAAGAGAAATTAAGAAGGTAAAATAGTGTGGGGTTAAGGATAGAGCATGATAAGGAAAGGAAAAAGTAGATGTTGATTATAATTTGATTTTGTTATTTACAAGTGAAATATGAAAAGTAGGATTGAGTTAGGAATTTTTCAGTGAATACTTCATTCAGTAATTAAATTTTTCATGTATATAATACATTGATATTAGGATGTGGTAATGAATTTTGTCACTTACCCTAACACAAAAAGAACCCATCTTGGTAGATGAAATCATTTAGGACAAAAATGTATAAGCATCTTCTGAGTGACCACTAGGATAACAGTTTAAAATGCAATAAATTCTTTCTTCAAGTACAATCCTAATTAGAAATTCTGTGTATCAAACAGGTGAAAATGAAGTTGTTTTTAATGAACAGAGTAGGGCAACAAGAGCTCAGACTCTGCAACTGACACAACACTCACATTATCCTGTGGGAGTCCTAGCACCATAGTTGGTCACCTACTAATATAAAGTAGAATTAGAGAGATTCTCTTTTAGAGTACTTACACTTTAAAGGGTATGTATTCAAGTGAACATGCACATAGAAGTAGACTCACCTTAGCTTTCTTTTCATATCTCTAGGCATTGACATATTTATTTATATACAACTTACACAATTTTTCTTCAACCTAGACTATGTAACAAATGAAGTGGAAAATATTTTTCTTTAATCAAGAAATACTTTTTATTTTTTTCTTTACCTACAAAGTGGTCATAAGTTGGCATTACTTTGTAGAAATACATATGGAAATACATACCAAGTGTGAAGCAGAAATACTTTTGGAATCCACTTAAAATATGTAAAATTATTTTCCTTCTTATGTAGTTGGTAAAGATCTGATCATATTGTCATAATCTTTAAGTGTCTTCTTAAAAACATAAAAGACTCTAGTCCCAGAAAAGAGATACTTTAGCTGGTTTCACATTTCAGGATCTTAGAGAAATTACAAATTATAAACTCAAATTGGCTCAAATTTGATCTGATTAAAATTATTTCAGAATATTAAAATAACACAGTATTGAAAGACTACACCCACAAATAAAATGAAAGCACAATCAATTTCCTATGAATAAAATAATTTTAGTTTAATAGGCATTGATAAAATTTAACGAATTTATAAAACTTACAAAGTAGATTATGTGTAGGTATCCATTTATTTATTAAGAACTTCAAATTGAGTTGGAACTCTTAATTTATTTGAGATGTAAGTAGGAATGATCAAAATACCTGTACTTGAAAGAAAACAGTATGTTCAAAATAGAGCAATATCAGTGATTTTCCAGTACTCTAAAATTTATTTTCTTAATCATACCTCAGTTTATACTTCCAAAATAACAATGATAAATATAATATGTTGAGTACTGTATTTCTTGCCAGTAAATTATGGGTAGATTCTCTAGTTTCTTTAGCGTCTAATTTTTCTCCTTCCCTATGAGATTCAGAACTTCCCTTTAAACTCATCTGAGATCTAACCCTAACTATTAGTCTTCTAATCATGAAGTTATATGAGTACTTATGCTGAGTACAAGAAGATGTTGATATATCTATATCTATCTATATCTATATCATCTAGATAGATAGATAGATGATAGATAGATAGATAGATAGATAGATAGATAGATAGATAGATAGCAATGTCATAGTTTGGGGCTTTGCAAAAAACAATACAACACAGGTGACATTTTATATAAGATTATTTTATAATGAATCACCCAAAGGATCATATAGAAAGAGTTCAGGAAATCTATCCGTAGCCTATAGACCATAGAGTCCAGCTAAGTGTTTGAGTTCCAAAATAATGTCCTGCATGAGTCCAGCTGAAAATCTAGAGCACTCAACAATGCCTCTTGTGAATCCAACTGGGGGCCTAGAGTCCATGACAATGTCTCATGCAGGCCTGGGTCATGGAACTGTGCTGAGAAGGCCCAAAGGTCTGTAGTAGGAGTTAGATATTCTATGCCAGTGGAATGAAAGATCTGTGCTAGCAGGCTGAGGAATCTGTACTGGAGCTAGAAGACAATGCTAAAGGTGAGAACTACAGCTACCTCAAAAGTACCACAGCTGAGACATCCCAGAACGACTTGCCTGGCAACTCCCCTGAGCTCCCTCCCCCAAGCCCATTGAATGAGTGGGAAATTCTCCGAATCTCCCTCTGGCCAATCCACGTGAGCCCGGTTTGGTGAGTGTGTGGGAGAGCCTTTGGCTTCTCCCTGGGTGCTCTGCATCATCCAGAGCCCCTGGCCTCAAGACCTCTGAGTGAGTAAGTGGTCAGCCTGAGACACACCAGACAGACTTGCCCAGAAACTCCCTGGAGCATCTGCCCCAAAGCCCTCTGGGCGAGTGGGAATTTTTCTGACTCCCACCACTCGAACCACCCTTGTCCAGCCTGGTGAGTATGTGGAGAACTTCTGCTCTCCTCAGTGATCCCCGGATCATGCATACAAGGAAAGGGAACCACAGCCTCACAATTGTACCAGGAGAGCTGCAGCAGAAAGGAACTGAACACAACAGCTAGATCCAAGCCAGGCATATCTGAATAATCTCAAACTTAATAGACTGGCACCCAAATCTTACAAAGTGCTAAGGTTGAAACTGCGCCAAAGCTCTACACCAAAGGTCAGAGGTGAGTGCTATACAAAATGATAAAGACAATGAGGAAAAGGCAATCTGAAGTCCACCAAAAAGTGCAGAGGACACTAGCTCAGCTGAAATGAATGATTTAACAGAGGCAGAAGCAAAGAAACAAAGCAAAAAGGTACAGAGGAACTCAGACCAGAATTAACTACTGAAATAAAAAAAAGAAATTTTTGGATACATAGTATCTGAAGCAATGAATCAAATTGAGAAATATATGGGGGAAACCCAAGAAGAAGTGCAGAGAGCACTATTCCAGCTGAAACGTATGAATTAACAGCGTTAAGCAAAGAAACAACAGCAGAAAGGTGAAGAGGAAAGCAAAGCAGAAATAATTTCTGAAATAGAAAAAGAATTCTTTGAAATGATAACATTGTAAGTAATCAATTCTGGAAATATATAGAGAAAATCCAATATGGAAAAAAACACTGCAGTAAAAGAATTAATAGGTACCTTTAAAGAAGACATTGATAAAAAATAGAGGAGATCAGAAATATGATGGATTCCTGGAATGAGCAATACAGAAAAGAAATGGAACGCATGAAGCAGAGTCAAAGAGATACAGAAGAACAGAAAATCTCAATCACAAGTCGACAAAAACATTTGAGTGAAAGTGAAGACAGAGTTTCAGATCTTGAAGATGCTGTTGCAGCTAGTGAAAAGGTGAGAAAGGATCTCTTAAAAAGAACGAGAATACAGGAAAAAATAATCCATCACATGCAAGATGATGCAAAGATGAAAAATTTGAGAATAATTGGCATCAATGAGAATGAAGGAGTCAATACAAATGATATTAAAAGAAGTAATTGCAGAAAACTTCCCAAATATGAGGAAACAATCCAACATTTAGGTAACCAACGGATACAGAATACCAAATAACTTCAGCCCAAGTAAAAACACACCGAGACATATAACAGTCATGATGCCAGAAATCCAACACAAGAATAATATACTGAAAGCTGCTAGAGAGAAGAAGCAGATCACATTCAAAGGAAAACCCATCAGACTTACAGCTGACTTCTCTACACAAATCATGAAGGCAAGCAGAGCATGGAGCAGAACCTACACAGGCTACTGAAAGATGTTCTAGAGAGAGACCATAATGACCTGAACTCCACAAATGAGAATGAAAGGAACCCACTAAACAGGGCAAACAATTAAATACAGGATAAAAAGGAGTAACCAACAACAGGTAAATATCATGACAATCATAAGTTAACACATTTCAATTATAACCATCAATGCAAATAGACTCTATTCACCAATTAAGAGAAACAGACTGGCACAATGGATTAGGAAACAAAATCCTACAATATGCTGTATACAAGAAATACACTTAACTCAAAAGACATTCATAGGCTCAAAGTCAAAGGATGAAAAACAATACTACATGCCCCAGCACCTCAGAAAAAAGCACGAGTAGAAATTCTGTTCTCAGACAGTCTCAACTTCAAACCAAGAATGATCAAATGACTCAAAAAATGCCACTATATGTTAGTTAGTGGAAAAATTCAAGAGGAAGATGTAGCACTCATAAATATATATGCACCAAACACAGGAGCACCTAACTATGTAAGACAAATGTTAATGGACATGAAAAACCTAATATCTAAGACTACAATCTTAACAGGAGACCTTAACACCCCCTTATCTCAAAAAAAAAAAAGAACACTAGACAAAAAATTAGCAAGGAAGTAGCAGAACTGAACCAGAGCTTGGAACAAATGGACATGGTGGACATATACAGAGTATTTCACCAAAATACAGCTGAATACACATTCTTTTCATCTTCACATCGGTCATTTTCTACAATAGACCACATACTAGTCCATAGGTCATGTTATGTGTATGCAAGAAAACAGAAATTATCTTATGTATATTATCTGACCACAGTGCAATGAGACTGGAAATAAACCAGAAAAGAAGCCTGAAAAATCTGCTATATTCATGGATATTTGAAAGCACCCTAATCAGCAATCAGTGGGTCACAGATGAAATTAAACAAGAAATTCAAGATCTACAACTCAATGAAAATTCAACCACAACTCATCGGAATTTTCCGGATGCAATGGAAGCAGTTCTCAGAGGGAAAATCAAAGCTATGAACTCTCACATTAGGAAAATAGAATGGGAACAAATAAACACCCTACTGTTACACCTCTGACATCTAGAAAAGGAAGAGCAAACGAAACCCAGGGTCTAAAGACAGGAAGAAATCATAAAGACTAGAACACAAATTAATTCAATTGTGGTGAAGAAAACAATTCAAAGAATCCACACATCAAAAAGCTGGTTCTTTGAAAGACTAAATAAAATTGATAAGCCCCTAGCTAATCTCATCAAAAAGAGGAAAAAAAAAATCAAATACAAGCATTAAGAAATGAAAAGGGTGAAATCACCACAGACCCAGTGGAAATTCAGAAGTTTATCAACAGACACTTTGGATCTTTACGCTCACAGAATAGAACACAGAGAAGAAATGGAAGGATACCTTGAAAGGTACAAATTACCAAAACTGAATCAAGAAGGTATAACAACTCTCAATAAGCCAATAACAGCCAATGAAATATGAAAAGCCTGCTGACCAAGAAAAGTCCAGGTCCTGATGGATTCACAGCTGAATTCTACAAGAAATTTATAGAAGATATAATCACTACACTCCTCAAAATCTTCAATAAAATTGAAAAGGACACAGTCCTCCCAAAATCATTTCTGGAAGCAAGTATTATACTGATTCCAAAACCAGGGCAAGACACAACCAAAAAAGAGAACTACAGGTCATTCTCGCTCATGAGCATAAATGCAAAAATTCTCAATAAAAGCATCACAAACAGAATACAGCAAATCATCAAAAAGATCATGCACCATGACCAGCTAGGATTCACCCCAGGGATGCAAGGGTGGTTCAATACTGGTAAATCTATAAATGTAATGCATTAAGTAATAGACTGAAATCTAAAAACCACATGATCATCTCAATTGATGCAGAAAAAGCTTTTGACAAAGTCCAACACTCATTGAAGTTCAAAACCCTACAGAAAATCTGTTCCAATTTCATAAAGACATCTATGACAACCCAATGGCTAATATAATTCTAAATGGGGAAACACTGAAATCTTTTACTCTTAAAACAGGTACAAGACAAAGAGACCAGCCAGAAACAAGGATGTCTTCTAAACCCCTTATTTCAACATAGTTTTGGAATCATTAGTAACAGCCATTAGAAAAGAGGAAGAAAGAAAAGGACTAAAAATAGGTAAAGAAGAAGTTAAATCATCACTATTTGTAGTTGACATGATACTTTACTTGGAAGACCCCAAAAATTCCACCAAGAACCTACTAGAATTGAAATTCAGTAGCATAGCAGGATACAAACTCAATACTCAAAAGTCAATAGCATTCCTCTATACAGATAAGAAATACACTAACAGGGAAACTATAGAAACAATACCTCTTACGCTAGCACCACGGAAAATGAAATACCTTGGAAATCACCTAACCAAGGAAGTCAAAGGTCTTTTCACAGAAAATTACAACAACCTAAGAAAAGAGATTATAGAGGATTTCAGAAAGTGGAAAGATATTCCATGCTTCTGGATAGGAAGAACCAACATCGTGAAAATGGCCATACTCCCAAAATTGTACAGATTTAATGCAATTCCTATAAAATTGCCAGCAATATACTTCCCAGACCTAGCAAAATCCTTCCTAAAATTTATTTGGAACCACAAATGACCTAGAATAGCAAAGGCAATCCTGACCAATGAAGACAAGGCAGGAGGCATCACGATTCCTGACTTGAAATTATACTTCAAAGCCACTGTGATAAAATCAACATGGTGTTGGAAACTAAATAGACCTGAGGATCAATGGAATATTAGAAGATGCAGAGGCCTCTGTGAACACATTCAGCCACCTGATTGTCAACAAAGGTGCCAAACATGCACACTGGAAGAAAGATAACCCCTTTAACAAATGGTGCTGGAAAAACTGGCATTCTACGTGTGAAAAGCTAAAACTTGACCCAGGTCTATCACCATGCACTAAGCTAAAGTCAAAATTGATTAAAGATGTAAACAATAAAGCAAAAACACTCAATCTCCTGGAAGAGAAAGTAGGAGGAACTCTTGAAAACATAGAGGTAGGTGAAGTGTTCATGAACAAATATGTATTCGCATGGGAAACACTTGAAAGAATTAATAACTAGAAGCAACTCTTCTTGAGAAGTTTCTTCATTTCAAAAGAAATTGTCAACAAAGTGAAAAGACAAACCACAAATTTCTAAAAAATCCTAAATAATAAGCACTCATAGAAAGGTCTGTTCTCTAGAATATATAAAGAACTAAGAAATATTAGGGCCCTCAAATTTAAAGACCCAATTCAGAAATGGACATCTGAGTTGAATATAAACTTCTTAGAGGATGAAATTTAAAAAGCCAATAAATATGTGAAAAAATGCTGCACATCGCTAGCCATCCACGAAATGCAAATAAAAAAAACACTGAGATACCATCTCACTATAGAAAGAATGGCTATCATAAAGAAATCAACCAACAACAAATACTGGAGAGGATGTGGGGAAAGGGAACACTTCTCTACTGTTGGTGGGAATGTAGACTGGTACAACCATTGTGGAGGTCAGTATGGGGACTAAAAAATAAGACTGGAAATCCTATTCAAGCTGGCTAACCCCCGGAACTGAAAACATCTTATCATAGTGATATATGTGTACCTATGTTTATAGCATTACAATTTGTGATAGCCAAATCTTGGAAACAAATAAGATGCCCGTCACATGAGGAATGGTTGAAAAAGATGTGGTATTTCTATACAATGGAATATTACTCAGCTATTAAGAATGATAAACTTGAAGCATTTATATTGAAGTGGATTCCACTTGAACATATACTCATAAGTGAAATAAACCAGACACACATATGAAAATATTGTATAGTCTTCCTAGAATAAGAAATCAAAAGAAGAAATACAAAAAAAAATTATAACAACTAAAAAGAATTTAGTCAGATAGGGTAAACTGAACTGCATATGTTGCAGGGTAATAATCAGCTTCTCTTCTGGATGGTTAACAATGTATATTCACAGGTACTGACCACAGTACAATGAAACTGGAGATAAATGACAAAAGAGGCAAAAAAAAAAAAAAAAACCCTAGGCATATGGAAATTAAA